>APFE031181026.1:42952-61367 GCA_000404065.3 Pinus taeda | reverse complement strand
TCTGAACAATACCTATCAAACTCTTTGCTGCAATATTCACCTCCATTGTCTGATCTGAGACACTTCAACCTTTTTCTTGTCTCATTTTCAACCAAATCTTTCCATTTCTTGAAAGTATCAAATACACCAGATTTATTTTAAATACAATAAATATAGGTTTTTCTGGTTGCATCATTAATAAAAGTAACATAATATCGAGAGCCACCAAGAGATGATACCTGAGCAGGTCCCCATACATCTATATGCACAAGCTCTAATTTTTCGCTCTTCTTTTCATTCCCAACTCTAAGGAATTTGACTCTCTTCTGTTTTCCATAAACACAATTCTTATAGAATTTTAAATCAACATGCTTCAAACTTGGCAACAAATTTCTTGAGTGAAGAATCTGCATCCCCTTCTCACTCATGTGCCCAAGCCTATGATGCCACAATGTCGTATCTTCTCTTATACAGGTTAAAGTATTAACAGAATTAGAAATACCATTGCATAAGTACAATGTACCAACCTTCTCTCCTTTCGCTATTACCAGGGATCCTTTAGTGACCTTCCAAGTTTTATCTGTGAAAGTAATTATGCAACCTTCACCTCCCAACAGCCCTATTGAAATCAGATTTTTCTTCAGATCTAGAACATTCCTTACCTCCTTCAATAGCCATTGATTTCCATTTTGTTGTTTTATGAAAACTATACCCATTCCAACAATTTTACAGGTTTTATCATCACCCAATCGAACCTGTCCAAAATATCCTTGAACATAATCATGAAAATGTTTCTTATTAGGTGTGGCATGGAATGAGGCCCCTGAATCTACCACCCAGGCATCAATAATATTTTCTAATGAAAGAATAAAAGCATCTTGCAACACAGCACCTGTTACATTGGCTTCATGATTAGTTTCTTGCTACACGTCTCCTTCTTTTCCCTTCCAAGACTTGCAGTCTTTCTTCGGGTGTCCTTTCTTCCTGCATTTCCAGCACACTATCCCTGATCTGGACTTGGATCTGCCTTTCCTTGACTTACTGCAATATCCAGGGCTCTTTCCTCTTTCCATTTTTCTTCCCCTAGTCTCTGCAGTCAAAGCATTACCTGATGTCTCACTGGAGCTTTTCTGTCGCATTTCCTCACTAAGGATTGCACCGACAACATAATCAAACTTTAAAGTACTAGATCTAGAGACGAAGTTACTAATGGCCATAACTAAATCATTCCAACTTTTTGGAAATGAGCATAGAAATAGCAGAGCCCTAACTTCATCATCAAAAGATACCCCTATAGAACTTAACTGACTTGTAATTGTATTAAAATCATTTAAATGATTTGCAACAGATCCACCTTCTGACACCTTCATATTAAATAAATGCTTCATAAGAAATACCTTATTTGAGGCTGAGGGTTTTTCATATAGTTTGGCCAATGTCGACATTAAACCCTCTGCTGTCGTTTCCTTTGAAATATTAAACGCTACCGACACCACTAGGCACAACCGTATTGTTCCAAGTGCCTTTATGTCGAGAATATTCCATTTTGTGTCTGTTATACTCGTCAGCTTCTTTTTCTTTCCGCTCAATGGTAGGTACAAATCTCTCTGAGACAGATAGTCTTCCATCTGTATCTTCCACAACTGGTAGTTTTGGCTGTTAAATTTTTTGACCCTAAACCTACCATCTTCTGCCATTGCTCCCACTCGAACCAGGAACCCTTCTCTCCTGCAAGTTTATCAACTAAATAGACCTTTGACTTTGATACTAGTTGTTAGAAAATTATATACTATAGAGTAATGGAACACATAAAATATTTCAGAAATATAAACACAGAAAAAACATAAAACAAGAGAGACACAAATATACGTGGTTCACCTAGTTTGGGCTACGTCCACGGAGAAACAACCAGTCCTTCCTTTTCTAGAAAACTGAAGAGATACAACCTACAGCAGATCCGCTGTAACTCCCTCTTCGCTCTCAATCTCCTCTCTTTTCCTCACTCTGAATACAGATCTACATAGACATAATACAATTCCCTCATACATAGCAAGGGGTTGCCTTCTAGGGAAAAAAACCCTAAATTAAACATAACTTCTACCGTCAGATCATCCGCCTAATAAATGGCCCAAATTGACTAGAAATACCCCCACGAGGAGAACAAGTCTCCCCGCACCCCCTCGCGTGGAGGGGTGTACAATCTTCCTGGGGTATACATCTGGCTGAAACCTTTGAATACAAAAGATAATCAAGCTCCACACCCAACATCGAATTGTCAAAGCAGGCCAACTCCTTCACCAGGGATAGTGGCTCACCAAGGATCAAGTTCAGCAGAAGTTTCCTCATCTCATGGAGGAACTCAATGCAATGGGGATCATTGCTTCCTAAGGGGGGAGGAATGATCCAGGTGGATATTGGTGGTGACCCGCCAAGTCCACTTGGACCCCCACCATTTTTTCTTTCAGCTTTTCAGTTTCCTTAACTGTAGCACAGTTTACTATTTTTAGTTGTTTTTCGGGTCCTGAACTTCCGGAGCTATTTTGAGGCCCTAAACAACCTTTTTTTTGGGAAAACTAGGAGCAACATGGGTCCTTGGACCAATGTTTCTCTTCCCAAAGTTTTAGTTCTCGAATAGATCTTTCTAACGAGATATTGTGAGTGTCAAACAGAGATCATATGCCAAAGTTACAACCTCGAGAAGTTGATGTACCAATTTACCCAAATGGGGCCCATAGTTTGGTGTTTCATCTTCTAGGGTTAGGTTTTTGGATGTTTAGGGGTTTCCATTGTTTCTCAACAATAAATAGGCCTTCGAGCCTCATTGTAACACAGTTCAGAGGCATGTAGCCGCCACATCTCTTCTCAGAGATAAGCTATCATCACCCTAGCTAGTTTATTTCCATTTATGTTTGTAAGCATATTTTGGTATTTTATAGTAATGAAATGAAGTATTATTTCTGTTGCATCTCTATTTGTATGGTTATATCTGTAATTTGTTGCGTTCCTGTTTAAATCTGGATAAGCAAGAGATCACTTGGACTAGCCATACTGCAATAAGTAAGTAAGATGAATTTAAAAACAAATAAAAACAATTGTTTGGTGGAAAGTTCTTGAAAAAATAAGCAGTGTTTAATAAATCACATTGAAAATGGACTCAGTATGTCAAGGTTATTCCCCTTTTAGAAAAACATAAAAAGTAACCAAAGTGACACATAGTAGGTGGAAGTTAATCAATGTGGTGATAAATGACTAAGTAAAAAAAATCTCTTCATTCTCTAACTTTCCCCATAAGTTTACTTTTACAAATAAATTATTTTCATAATGCAAGTGACCCACTTTTATAAAATAAGTGAAAAACACTTTTACACTAAAATTACTTTATGACTTAAAGTTGAATACAAAAAGTAGCTTAAAAATTAGCATCAAAGGTGTTTTATGAGTGATACAATTTGAATGAAATGCACTTTAAAATAAAGTTATGTACAACTTAAAGCTATATGAAATTTTCAAAGAACAACTTAATGCAAAGAAAAACTTGAATTGAAGACCTCTAATTTAAGAGTAATTTTAAACCAAATGAGCAATGCAAAATATATAACAAAAGTTAGAAAGGAGAATGATTAATTTTATTTTTAAAAAAAATTTAGCATCAAAGTGTGTTCTTACCTAGAAAACCCTTGTTTTTTCCAGGGAATAAATTTAACATTGTTGCACTCAAAATTTATGAAAAATAAAAGAAAAACATTGGAACCTTGGGGTTATATTTGGTTAGTCTACTTGAAAAATACAAGTTTCACCTTCGTTTTTAATTTGTTGACATCACAAAAAGTGAAAGGCCAAGAGCATGCACCAAAAAGAAAACACTTTCCGCTCCATTTCTAATTTACTGGGACCACACAATCCTTTTGTCAAAGAGCATATGTAAGCCAAAAAGAGACCAAACCAAGAATATAAATATAAAAAATGTAACGAAATATTAAATAAAATGAATAATATTTTAAAAATGGTATGACAATTTTGTTTTTTTTAGGCTTGGTAGACTACATCTTCATCATGTCCAATATATCACCCTTATCAAGATGGGGAATTGAACCAATAACTTCACATTAAGGAGTGCCTTAATAGAGCACCCGATCACTGTCTATCAAAGACCCCATGGAAAAAAACTGCAATGACATTGTATACCTCTTTATCTAACATAATTTTTTCTTTCTTAGGAAAGCATAAAACTTTTAGGGTAAAACAAAGAGGGTTTTTAACTGAAATCTATGTTTCAAACATTGGAGTAGTTCTCTTGGCCATAAAAAGCTCAAAAAAATTATAATTTAGAAGTCTTTTGATGCATGTAGTAATAAAGGTCTAATCATGGGGGCTTCACTGGGGGAGAAATACCATACCACGTGCATTCATATTGGGGGATATATATTGAGGAAAAAACGACATAATATATTGAGCATATAATAGGGTAAAGGGTTTTTATATTCACAGGTATAAAAAATGGAGTTAAAAGTTAATGAAAAAATGGTTACCTACAATATCTAGTGAAAGTGGGGTTTTTTTTAATTGGGAAGGCATATTGGATTCATATTTTATAGGGGGTTAAATAATGTGATTTTTAGAGGTATTTTATAATATGTAGTCAAATTATGGGTATTGTTTAGTATACCATGAATGCATGTGATATGTCAAAGATTCATTGAGTGAAGCCCTCATGTGTCCAGGATCTCAATCAATAATGTAAGTGTGTTATAGATGACCCCAAAATATATGAAAATACAAATATACCCAAGAAATAACAAGATCTGAAAATAGAAATGCTTATTTATTGATGGAAACCCTTTAGGTAGGGCAACAACATACATTTACTACTTAAGGAAGGAGAACACTCCACAACCTATGTGCTTACCAATACAATATTTCTTGACATCTCTCAATGGGGAGTCTCTAGCCTCTATATAGGCCTCATACATACAATACCATGGGTCATTACCATGGTTCCCTCAATACCATCTATCTATTACAATGGGATTATTACATTATTGCTAACTACTTGTGGTCCCTTACATGATATGGGTTAACCACTTTATTTATTACTATGGCCCATCTCATTATTACATTATTCCCTTGGGTACCTCCCTCTGTACCCCATACTATCCCCCCTAGGTATACTAGAAAGTGGGCCTTCATAAGGGCTTTAATACCATGTTCAATAAATAAGATATATCCACATAAGTTGAATACCTTAAGGAAATATCAAATATCAACATACCAATGTATTTATTATGTGATTGAAATCCTTAGAGAGGAAAATTGTCCAGAACCCCAACCAATATATGCAATTGAGATAATAAATTAATGCAAAAGGAAAATACTTTTCATATGGGTTTCTCACAGTTGGTCATAATAAAATGAACGTCTATGCTCTTTAAATAAATATCATGGATCAATTGGGTGTTAAGACATGGATCATTACAGATAATAATATCAAGAAGAAGATGAATTGTCAAATCATTTCATGTCTAGAACATAATCATGATCGTTGGATTAGATAACTACAATGCACACAAAATAAATACATTTTACATAAAGACACATTATCCCAAATTGATCTTAGTTACTCACAAGTGTCTAAACATTATAAAAAGGGTGAGAAGAAGAAGAAGATGGTGAGAAGAAAAATAGGAGTAGAAGACAAAGTGAATGAGGAAGGATAATTTGGAGAAAAAGAGGAGGGAAGATGGTTTGGGGAAGAGGAGTTATTATTTTGGTAAAAGGAGGAAGATGAAAGAGGAGGAAGAGGAAGGAGTGGTAGGAAGACAATAGGAGGAGGAAAAGAAGAAGAGAAAGAATAGGAAAGAATAATGATGAGACAAAGAGGAAGAGGAAGGAGGATTTCGTAAGAATGAGGAAGAGGAAGGAAGAGAAGAGGAGAAGGAGGAGAAAGAGATAAGCCCAATTCCATAAAGCCCTAATTTTTTAAAGGTATCTTTTTTAATTTATTTTATTTTTTACTAGTAAAACCCTAGTCAAAGAATATTACCCCTAAATTCATAAACCTTACCTCTAAAAACCCATAAATATGTGATTATTTTCCTAAAATGTCAAACCTTTCCATTGAATATAATTCCTCCTACAATTCTCAAACTTGAAAAAATAAAACCACACAAAATAATAAACTACAATACATACAAATATAATATTTGTGTAAAACTAAAAAACAATGGGAGACACTTATCTTTTAAACAACAGGGGATCCAAGAAATATACACTACACCTTAATTCTCTCCACAATAGTCAAGGAGAAAGTATCCACAAGATTCAAAGAAGGAAAATCGAAATTGAAATGAAAAGGTCACATAAATCCAAAATACAAGCACATAATGATGCAAAACTTAAATGTGCATCATTTATTTTCTTGTGCATTTTGTGTGACCAATTTTTTTGTACATAAAAATTCGAGGTACGTTGCAAAATTAAATGCATGTGTTGTTTTCATCTATTTTTTCCTACAATGACTTGAAATGGCCCTATTATAGCCATGGTTATACATATTTGATATGACTTTTGTAGGCTATTTAAGGCAATAAATTCTATCATGGTTTTAATTAACCTTTGATATTATGCAACCATAATACATAATATAGGACTTGGTCTCTTATGGTCATTTATATATTATATAACTAGTTCCTTATCACAACTTAAGTTTCATCTAATACTTTATACAAGTTTTTAAATTTACCCAAATCTTGTTAACACTATTAACATCTGGGATTTACAAAATAATGACTTTTACACTAACAATTTTAGCAATTCCATTACATCCCCATTGTTGAACTCATACTTCTCCAAAACATTTTGTCTATGGAAGTGTTATGCAGAATCCACGACTGTGTACATAAGTATCTTCCCTAGGCCTGGTGGAATGACCTAGAACAACATAAACAAAGGGACTAATGTTTTCCTTAAAGTAATTAGATAATGGGATGAAGCCTACCTAGAATCTGTCATATGCTTTGCTCCTTCCTTGGCTTGTATGCTCCAATCCTAGATCTAATCACTATAATTAGAACATGCACAACTAGACAACACAAGCCAACGATCTATGAGATCTATGCAACATCATTTGATCACTTCATTTAATGTATCAACATGGTATTGAAATACATGAAATTATGCCAACTCATGGCAAAATAATGATCACATAAGGATGGATGGAAATATAAAGGGCTCACACATTTGGAATAAGGCCTGGGAAAATAGGGGTTTAGTTCAAGAAAACAGCTTCTGGGAAATTAGAGAGGGAGACTTAGCTTTATTCTGGGAGGATATATGGAAACAAGAACCTATTCTATTAAAAGAGGACTTGGGGGACCTCAAGGAAGAGGCAGATACTAAAGGGCTATCTAAGGTAAAAGATTTTTGGGACCAAACCAACAGTATAGGAAAATGGAGAACCTGGAAGAACTTTGATTTTAGGGATGACAACCCCCTGAAAGAAAAAGTTGAGACACTAATGAAAGGGTTATAGCAAAGGAAGATTTTAGTGTCAGGGGGGCATGACCAGCTGAGATGGGGCAACAACAATGAGGGTACCTTTAATCTTAAGGAGGCAAAACTCACACTCCTTGAACTGGATTCCCATGCTCGGATAGGATTTGGCAAAACCTATGGAGGCATCAAGGTTGGATGAAAATTAAACTCTTCATGTGGCTGGTTCAGCATAAGAAAATTTTGACCTGGGATAACCTTCAGAAGAGGGGTGTCCTGGGGCCTTCCAGATGCTAGCTCTATGAATCCCAAGAGGAAACAATGGAGGACCTTCTCAATTGCAATTTTACCTCTTGGTTGTGGGATTCTTTTGCCACCATTTTCCAACAGACTGATAGGGACAAAGGGAGTATTATCAACATCCTAAACAACTGGAGAAGATTTTTAGATTATGAAGTTCTTGGCTCAGCTTGGGCTCTTACGCCAAGCTTCATTATTTGGAATGTATGGAAAGAAAGGAACAATAGAATCTTCAAGAATGAAAAGAAGCCATCCCAATGCCTTTATGAACAGATCTTAAAACAGCTTAAGGAGACAGTTGGCACTATAGTTCAAAATTTCCCTAAGAATCCACCTTCTACAACAGAATTGAGGATTCTAGTCAGCTGGGGTTGTAGGGACCTTTTCCTCAGGGCTTGGATAGGAAGCTAATAATATTGGATTCTGAGCTAGATTTCTGGCATCCCCCCCCAAGGGTGTTTTGAAATACAACATTGATGGAGTTTCAAAAGGCAACCTGGGCACGGCTGGTTATGGAGGGGTGTTAAGGGATGAAAATGGAAGTACTCTTTTCATCTTCTATTTCCATTTAGGAAAAGCCACCAACAATATGGCGGAATTAATGGCTATGGAGCAATGTTTAGATTTCCTGGTTCAGGATAACCGCCAAAATGTGATCGTTGAAGCTAATTTTGAGTTAATCATTAACTCAGTCAAGAGAATCAACTGGGGTACGAAGGTGAAAAGAGCCTCTCGAAACTAGAGGCTGATCCAGGTCTATCAACGGATTTAGAGTCACATCCAATGCCTTCGAACAATCAGTTTTAAACATGTGCGAAGAACAACCAATAAATTGGCAGATCTTCTGGCCAATCAAGGTGTGATCTACACAGACAATAGGGTTGCGATGAATTGGCAAGAGCTACCTCAGAATAGATTAAAGGCAAATTGTTACGACCAAGCAGATGAAGATAGGATGGTGTTTCGGAACAGAGCCATGGAGGTAGGGTCCATATGACTCAGTAGCTTTATGATTAGCGGTTTGTTCACAGTCGGGTCTTTAGCAAGTTGCAAGCCATTGTCAGCCTTCGCAACCCAGGTTAGTACTTTCATAGCGGCTCCTAGAGGTAGAAACCTGGGTGATTCTATTTTTTGGATGATAGGCATGATGGCGAGAGCTTCATCTCACATTGGTTTAAGTAGAGTAGATGCAACGAGAATCTGGAAACCAGGAACTCTCGGCGGCCTCGAAACCCTGGCTTTTCCTTCTTTGTTCACAATACCGCGTCTAGGGCGCTTTTTCGGTGATCACAGACCTTGCAAGCAAGAAGTGGTTGTTCCAATTTGGGAACGATTCCATTCAGCGAGCTCCACGTGGCAGTGGGGTCAGATGGAATACCGCCCTCATTGTGCGCTATTGTTCGGTGAAGTAGATCAGTGCAATATGATCCTCAACCGTTGGATCAAGCAAGGCAGATCTACGATTCAGATTGATCGAGCTTGTTGGTGGGTCCATATGGGTAAGTGTCGTGCTTCTAAGCATTGCGAAATTGGCCATAGCCATTGGATCGGGCGAGGAGGTATGACAGCTGAGATTAAAGATACAAGTCAGGAAAAGGTGGGAGGCGCTATTATTTTGTATTCTAGGCAGGATGCAAGATGTTCTTAGCAGGGAGCGTCTTTTTTATACGTTCTACAAATTCGAAGGTTTGTGAGCTATGCGGACATGAAATCTTTATAGATTGGCACATTTTTTCCTCTTCGAGTCCGACTCTTGATTCCTGTTAGCCAGTTTCCACAATGTTTCTCTTTTGAGAGTTTTGAGGTTTGGTTTGTAGGGGTCGGGGCTTTTGCCTTTGGCCTGGTAACATATAGAGTTGGGTTTTTCCCTTGGTCCTCAGCTTCTCATGGAATGTTGCATTTTATGTATTTTATTCACTGATTAATGAAATAGAAGGTACGACTCTTTCTTTAGCAAAAAAGAAATACATGAAATTATAACATCATATATAGGAAAACAAAGAACTCTTTGCATTAATAGAAATGGAGTGAGTTATAACCAAAAATAGGTGTTGATTTTGTAGAAGAAATCCTCCAAGTTGAATTGTCCTTTCCTTGTCACAAAGTGCACCTCTAGCCACCTTAATGCATGGAATATTATCTCTCACAATAGCATCATAAGGGTAGAATCAATCTCCAAAATCCAACCCCTTACCTATGGATGGCAGTAAATATATAGATGAGGGAGTTAGTTCACAAATTCTTATCCCTTTACCAATATGGGCTTGAGATCCACTCTTGATGGGAGGATGAGCTTAAGGGATGAGGGATGAAAACTCCAAGGTATGATAGGATATGATTCAATACTTTTGTCCATGGTAAATATTTACAACATATCCTAGAAGATTCTAGAAGAGGAAGCTTTGGGATTATTTTTTTTCCCGAATTTCTAGAATCAGCACACCCCCAACACTAAGCAACCTACTAATGATTAGCGTAGGTGCAGAGCAGGGAAACCTGGTAGTCAACGATAACCAATGAGGGGCCAAGATGGGTTGGTTGTAAAAATGACTGAAATAAAGCAGTTTCAGGTAGAAACTCAAGGACATGAGAGAGGCATACTTAGGGATTTGTGTTGGGAGGATGAAAAAGTGTTCAAAGGATGTGAATGATCCTAATTGAAGGTCGAATGACCAAATGTGAAAAAATGGCCTATAACGGATTGCCCCTTAAAGAACAAAGTCAAAAATGATAGTTGATGACTGAAGTGCTTTACCTTGTGACAAGTCGAGATCAAGAGAAACATGTGAGATCATCATTGTTACAATACATTTACATCATGACATCTTTTCTGAGGGAGGCATACCCATACTAAACATATAAGCTAACATTACATGTACAATGATAAAAAAGACAAGTCCATAGATGAAAAATGGTGGACTCATGACTGGATGATTGTCTGTATAATCATAGCCATCATACATTGTGATATTGTATTACTCCTTAAATTGTAGTTTGGATGGATGAAACTAGATATAGGGTCTTCGATCTCATTCACACAACCAACCAACATACGAGTCTAACCACGTGAATCAATTAGCAGAGGTTGAACATGGTAGACACCATCTAATTACTAGCCAATGATGTAAGTTGTTGATGGATGCGAGAGAAACCACTGATGATGTTAATGGCTCTCAAGGTATTGTAGCACATTTGGTATGGTGTGAATAAATGAGTTGATGTCAAACACCATACATAATCTTTCGGTCAAAGGCCAATGATGAAAATTTGTTTTCGAGAGTGAGGACGCTTGCCATTGATGTATTCAAGCACCAAGGTACTGAAGGAGTGTTTCTAAGTCAACTTCCTGGATAATGAGTTGATGTTAACGGGAAGCGACCATCATAGGAGGGCCTTGATGTATCCCACATCAATGACACGAAGCCAGTATCATGATTTGAGACATAATGCTCAGAATGATGTTGATACAGAATAGGATCAGGAAAGGCAGACATGGAACAAAGGCTTAAGAGTATTGTAGTACATATTGACTTAATGACTTCTCTTGAACACAGTGAAGACACTTAATGGAGTTGGTAGCATTGACCCGAAACCAAAAATGTAGGCTTTGAAATGGTATGATAAACCAAAAGGCAAGCAGATTTTCCGACCCAACAACCATGAAGATGAGGTGGAAGAGTGTCGCATTCAAGAGAGACTCACTACCATTAACAAATGGAGTACCTTATTTTCTCAATTCCCCCCACTATAATAGCTAATACCTCTTTATTTTTTAACAATATTGGGGAGGATAACATATGCTTGATTTGTAAGTTCATCCTTCAGAAGAATCTCTCTGAGAATATTTAACGAACCTAGAAAAGGATTGGTTCGGTCCTGTCCTGAACGATGACTCCATCATTGTTTGATGTTTTAACAAGTCTATCGAAGGTGTAACTTGAATCCTTTTCACACTTAAAGAGTTTGAAAAAGAGGCAAAAAAAAAAACTCCATACGTTCCTTTTCGTAGATAGTCTCTTAGGTTTGAAAAGGCAAAAAATAATACCCAAGAAAACCTCTTAGCCATGTTTGACTAAGGTATTTCTTTTTCGTAAGTAGTCTATCTTAGTCTAGAAAAGGGCTAAACTTATACTGAGTAGATGTATTTTAATTTACTTTAACGAGTTTGAAAATACAAGTGCTTGACAATATTTTCATATTTTGGGAGTTTGAAAAGAGATGAAAGAGAAATCCACCTAGAGGAATGAGTGGTATAAAGGGTAGCAATTGGTTCCGGTCATGATGGAACTTCTCAAAACACGTAGAGGTAAAGAGGCTAGCTAATAAGACCACTCATCACAATGATTCCTTAGGAAAGGGTAAAACAACCAAGTGAAAGCATATGATCAACCAAGTAGATGGTGATGATGGAATGATAATACCAAGGCTCATCTGAAAAAAATAGTCTGATAAAAAATGGCAATCACAAGAGATAGGATGATAATGGTTTCATTTTTACACAAGATTGAAACATGGGAAACTATGCTTGAGAATACTTGAAGATCACATAACAAATCATTTGTCGACGCGTTTCGAACCAACCAGTGTGGTTCATCGTTAGGACAAGTTGAAGATCCGATCTGAGCGATGAGTTAAATAGGGACAACAGGCCATTCCAACAGCTAAATTTGACTCAGTAATGGTTAAACAGGACCTCTAACAGCTAGGTATGACCAGGTCCAAGGTGAGGAACCTAAATTTTATTTAATTTTCTATTTATCTCTTTATTATCGATTAATAATAATAATATAAAATTTTTGCATTATATTTTTGTAATGTTAATATTATATTACTCTGTATTTAAGTTTCCAATTATAACCTTTATTTATCATAATAATATAATATTAATAATAAATATTTTATTTAAATAATTAAAAATATAATAGTAAATTATTAATAAATACCCATTATTTTTTAATAAAGGTTCAGAATATTAAGACTATAAGAAACCAAATATATATAATATTTAATATTAAATATTAATAATATATTTCTTTAATAAAATATAGTTACATATGAAAAATATTTATTAATAGATTTAAAACTCACTATATATTAATACAATATAATATCACTAAGTAGTTATTTTTTCCTTATATATATTTATTAACCAATAAATAAAACAATATTAATTAAAATATTATTTATTTAAATAATTAAATAATATAAGGTAATATAATTACAAATACCTATTATTTATTAATAAAAGGTCAGATTTAAACTCGAGACCTAAAATTAATTAATATTTTATTTACATATTTATTATTTATTAAAATTAAATTATTAATATTAATATTATTGATATTAAAATTACTAATTATGCTAAATTAATAAAACCATTATCATAATATTAAGATAAAGTAGATAATAATATTATCATTAATATTAACTCTTGGCTAATATTACTAGCGCATAATCTGAGTCAAACTTTTTATTTTATTAAGGGACTAATATTATTATTACTAGGGCTAAAATCGAATAATTTATAATCGATCATAAGGATAATTTCAATTTCTAGGAAAGGGTTCAAAAGATTCAAGAATTAATAATCACATATCTCACACCGGATTAGGGGAGGATAAAGGATAACACGAAACAAAAGAAAAGCAGGAATGAGGAGGCTAGGAAGATAGGGCTGGGATCCAGCAACTACTAATCTTCCAGCCATCATCCCTATTAAGATTATTAGGCCTTTTTTCGATTTCAAGGGCCTCTCTAAACTTCCGATGGTGAAACTGAGCAACCTTTGCAATGACACGAGCCTCTTCAATACAGACATGATGTTTAGTCTTCTCGGCATGTTCTGCAAGGGCCGAGGACTTGGCCCTTCCATGCCTTAAGTCAGCCGAATGCTCATTAATCCTTTGATTAATAGAGCGATCGGTCTCACCAATGTATGGTGTCCCACGGGAATAGGGAATGACATAGACGCCCTTCATGTCTTTAGGATCGATAGGATCTTTTACAGATCTAAGGGAACCACGGATGGTATTAAGAGGTCTAAAGGTTGCGGGGACATTTAAATAAAATAAATAAATATGTAAATAGATATAATTAATTTTAGTTCTAGAGTTAAATCTTGAACTTATAATAAAATAATATGGTTATATAGTAAATAAATTTACCATTTTATTTAATTATTTAAATAAATAAAATTATATAATATTGATTATTAATGGTAAATAAATATATATTAATCGGAAAAGAATACTACTTAGTGATATTGAATTGATATTAATATAAATGGTGAGTTTAATATGATAATTAATATGATTATAAATATTTTTTTCATATGGTAAATATATTTTATAAAGAATATATATTAATTATATTAATATTAATTAATAAATAAATTAAATAAATAATAAATAATATATATATATAATATTAATTATATATATAATATAATATATAAATATATATAATATAAGATATTGTATTGTATAATAATATAATAAATTTGGGTCACTAGAGTTAAAATCTGACTTTTAATAATAAAATAATAGGTATATAATCAATGAATTTTTTACCAATTAATATTTTAATTATTTAAATAAATATATTAATTATTAATATAATATTAAATAGATAATAAAGGTTTTATAAGGAATAAATTAATGAAGTAATAATATATTAACATGCAAATAATATTAATGCAAATATATAATTATAATAATAATAATATAAAGAGATAAATAGAATAAATTAAAATAAAATTTGGTCCCTCACCTTGGACCTGGTCATACCTAGCTATTAGAGGTCCTATTTAATCGTTACTGAGTCAAAGTTAGCTGTTGGAATGCCCTGTTGTCCCTATTTAACTCATCGCTCAGATCAGATCTTCAACTTGTCCTGACGATGAACCACACTAGTTGGTTCGAAACGCGTCGACAAATGATTTGTTATGTGATTTTTCCGAAATTATTCTCACAAACAAGATTATGGATCACAGAAGTTTGAATTCTTTAATAATATCCCTGCACGGAGAAGCCACTGCAAAGAAAGTTCATCGTTTCGAGCTGGCACGCATGCAGGTCACAAAGTTGAAGTCTGATCTGGCATTTCTTAAGCGATGTAGGGATTCCTCAGTTATTCCTGACTTTTCCCTTATTAAGCATAACCTTAATATCCCTAGGAATCATGGCGTTTTTCTTAGGGCGAGCTTAGGGTTGGTTAGATTTGAAATTTGCAGAGTAAGGAAGAATCTGGACCATCTTTCCCAGCTTCTTCTGGTTGCGCATCTTGAGCTTTCGACTCTTTTCCCCGAGCCCCTTTAGGCAAGGATCGATCCCTGCTCGGCTCTTAAATCCCAGCGATTAGAGGAGTTTCTCAAGCTCAGGCAATCCGCCAAGTTTCTTAAGCTTTCCAGGCGTTTGGCTTTGCTCTCTGATTTATCTTCGGAACCTCAATCAAACAGTCGGGTCTCGGTAAGCCAGGTTTCTTGCCTCAGGTCTTGGGTTTTAGGCACACCGGCTTCGATAAGCTCCAATCCCCCCTCCTCCTGCTCTGGAAAATCGAAGGACAGCATGGAGATGATTTCATCGTCCCTGCCCCCCAGCGTTGAATCAGGCAATGAATCCAGTCCGCGCGGTAAAGCGTTCCAATTTCCTCCCTCGACCAACACTGATATTGGCGCATATCTTCTCCATGTGGTTGGTGGGTCTAGCCCCTCTTGTCTGTAGGCCTCCCTTCCGCTCTGCAGCTCCGGTCGATCCATGGTGGGTGTGGTTGCTGCGGTGGGTGCGGTTGCTGCGGTTAGCCCAGCCACGGATCGGGATGGTTTGTCTCTGGACAGTAACTTCTCCCAGCAGATGGAGTTCAGTAGCGGGCTGGCGTGCGATGGAAGGGTCTCTACGGATCTTAGCGGCGGCGATTCAGGTGCGTCTTCGTGTTTGAGCAGAAGTGGGGATCGTATACGGGTTAATAACCCTTCAGGTTTATGCATAGGTGAGTGTGCCAGTTTTATCCTCTGCAATAATAATAAAAGTGATATTAATTATAATAAGAATAACCATTATAAGAGTTCTACGGGTTATAACGATAGTATGACAAATGGTAACAATAATATTAGTAATATTAATAATAGTGATAGTATTTATAATTTTAATATTACTAACTACAATGATAGTAAAGCAATTAATAATAATATTAGCAATAAGAATTATAATGATGATGGTAACTATGAGAATATGGTAACTAGGAATGGGGAAATTAATAGTGATAATAATCTAAGCAAAGATGAGGACGGTAATCTTAATAATAGTAAAGTGAATAGTAATAAATATAATTATTATAACAATAAGGGAGTTGTTAGTAATGAGTATATGAATGTCCATAAAAATAGTATCAATAATAAAAATAGTAAGAAATTTCTTAAAAACAATAATTATAACCTTAGAGGATTTTCTCGTCATCTCCCTTCGGAAAATAAGGTGATCAATTTGTCCAGCTTTTCCTTCCCCCTCCAGTTTTCAGTCTCTTAGGAAAAGGTCTAAATTTTGCCTTAGCTCCTAGAAAAATTCCTGTTGAAGACATCATATGCGACGTGGAATTTGGCATTAAGAACCTTCCTGATAAGACTAAAGACACGATTAGGCAAGATTGTGCTGTAGCCTTGAGGAGAGCAAAACCTCCCTAGAGTAATATCAGCAAAGCTGAGTTTGAGGCTCTCAAAACCTTAAACCAGAATCGTGATGTCGTTATCTTGGAAGCGGATAAAGGAGGGGCTGCCGTCATCCTTGACAGAGAGGATTACCGAAATAAGATGCTTGATCATCTTTGCAATAGTGGAAGATATAAGAAACTTTCTAAAAATCCTCTTAAGAGGGTTTCTAGAGTGGTACTCTTGCAGTCAAGTCGTGTAATTCCACTAATCCTATGTCCCAAAAACTCATAGAGGGCAACCCCATTACACCTAGGATCTATGGCCTTCCAAAGGTCCACAAGGAAGGGGTTCCCTTGAGACCCATTATCAATACCATAGGTGGTCCGACTTACCTCCTTGCCAAATTCCTCGCCTTGAAGCTGAGACCATAAGTTGGTCACATAGAGTCTTTTGTCAAAGACTCTACCTCATTTATTGATGATCTTAAGAGAACTAAGCTTGAACTCGAGGACATTCTGGTAAGTTTTGACATGGTCTCCTTATACACTTGCATTCCCATCAATGAGGCCATGGAGGTTATCAACAAGCTTACTGACCCTGATACCGTTCGGTTGGTTGAGCTGTGCCTTACTTCCACCTTTTTCAGCTTCGAAGGAGAGTTCTATGAGCAAACCTGCGGAGTTGCCATGGGCACCCCCTTGTCCCCTGTTGTCGCTAATCATTTTATGGAGGATTTTGAGTCCAGAGCTTTGGCCTCCTCTCGTCTCTTGCCGAAGCTATGGAAGAGATTTGTGGATGAAACAGGTGTCATTTGGTCTCATGGTCATGTTGAGTTGGATCTTTTCTTCCATCATCTCAATAACCAGTCCTCCGCCATTAAATTCACTATGGAAAAGGAAGTCAATGGATGTCTTTCGTTCCTGGATGTTCTCATCTCTAAGAATGAGGATGGTTCCTTTTCTCACCAGGTTTTTCGAAAGAAAACTCATACTGATCAATATCTGCATGCTAGCTCCCATCATTTCCCCGCTCAGAATTTGGGCGTTCTTAGCACGCTTGCTTCCCGTGCTGTGAGAATATCTGATGAAAAGAGCTTGGAAAAGGAGAAGGCTCATCTCCTAGATGTCTTTGTTAAGAATGGTTACAGTAGACACCTGGGTCAGAAAGCCTTCCTCAAGGCCCATAAGGAGCCTTCAATCCAAAAAGATCCTAAAGATCGTGTCCTGGGGGTTCACCTACCGTACATCCAAGGAACCACTGATAAGATTGCCAGGTTTCTGAAGAAGCATAATGTCCCCGCAACCTTTAGACCTCTTAATACCATCAGTGGCTCCCTTAGATCTGTAAAAGATCCTATCGACCCTAAAGACATGAAGGGCATCTATGTCATTCCCTGTTCCTGTGGGACACCATACATTGGTGAGGCTGGTCGCTCTATTAATCAAAGGATTAATGAGCATTCGGCTGACTTAAGGCATGGAAGGGCCAAGTCCTTGGACCTTGCAGAACATGCCGAGAAGACTAAACATCATGTCTGTATTGAAGAGGCTCGTGTCATTGCAAAGGTTGCTCAGTTTCACCATCGAAAGTTTAGAGAGGCCCTTGAAATCGAAAAAAGGCCTAATAATCTTAATAGGGATGATGGTTGGAAGATTAGTAGTTGCTGGATCCAAGCTCTGTCTTCCTAGCCTCCTCATTCCTACTTTTCCTTTGTTTCGTGTTGTCCTTTATCCTCCCCTAATCCGGTGTGGGATATGTAATTATTAACTCTTGAATCTTTTGAACCCTTTCCTAGAAATTGAAATTATCCTTATGATATGGTTATAACATGATAGATTATAAATTATTCGATTTTAGCCCTAGTAATAATAATATTAGTCCCTTAATAAAATAAAAAGTTTGACTCAGATTATGAGCTAGTAACATTAGCCAAGAGTTAATATTAATGATAATATTATTATCTACTTTATCTTAATATTATGATAATGGTTTATGGTTTTATTA
>APFE031181026.1:0-42035 GCA_000404065.3 Pinus taeda | reverse complement strand
AATGATAAATAAATTATATGATGGTAAATAATTACTTTAGTAATAATAATTTTAACATACAAATAATATAATGCAAATAATATTATATATAATTATAATAATAATAAATAAAGAGATAAATAGAATAATTAAATAAAATTTAGGTCTCTCACCTTGGACCTGGTCATACCTAGCTGTTAGAGGTCCTGTTTAACCGTTACTAAGTCAAATTTAGTTGTTGGAATGGCCTGTTGTCCCTATTTAACTCATCGCGCAGATCAGATCTTCAACTTGTCCTGACGATGAACCACACTGGTTGGTTCGAAACGCGTCGACAAATGATTTGTTATGTGATTTTGCCGAAATTATTCTCACAAACAAGATTATGGATCACAGAAGTCTGAATTCTTTAATACTTGAGGATGGTTTAATTTTTTCACAAGGTTGAAACATGGTAAAAACTATGCTTGGAATTGGTTTCATTTTAACACAAGCTTGAAACAGAGGGAAAACTATGCTTGAAATAAGTTTGCATGCCCCCAACATAATGACTCAATTTGGGGTACATGCCCCCCAAGATTCATTTCATTCACCTAAGTAGACTATTGGTTACTAATAGGTGGATGGAATGAAGGTTCATTTATGAGATCAAGTGAAAGACTCGACTAGGAATTTATGAGATCTAATCAAAGGCTTGAATTGAAAAGGGAATCTATTTCATTTTTAAATGAGCATGACAGAGGAAAAGAACTGTGCTCAAGACCTTGTTTCATATTTTAAGGAGATTGACACAAGAAAAGGAACTATGCTTCGACAAATTGATCATGACCTACAGAATGCCATGGCTTCCAAGAGGTTCTCATAATATGGGAGAACAATGCTTTGGAAGGGATCAAAAGATCCAATGGACATATCATACTCCAATTCCCCCATTAAAGTATGCCCTACATCACCTACTAGATTGTCAGTATACATAGGCATAGAACAGGTTGTGACATAATTAATCTGTGGCGAGGGAGATACCACTTGCATATAAGGACCATTTAGGGAAGTTGGTTGATTGGGAGTCAAATTAGGACCAATGAATAAAAGTTGGTCAATGGTCACAATTCTTCCTTCATGCAGGAAACACATTACATGAAAGAGTGAAGAGACAAGAGCTCCCATGGCATAAACATAGTCACGCCCAAGGAGTAAATTAAAATCCAAAGGGTATTGGACTACTGTCACATCAATATAGACAGTCTTTCCTCCAAAAGTAATAGGTAGCTAAGGAATGATCCATGTTTGTTGATTGGTTCCTTTGTTAAAATCCATTTGATTCTGGGTAATAGGCACAATCTGTGGAGAACCTAAAGATTTCCAAGTAGTTGAGACATAATACTAACAGATGTGCCTTCATATATTATTGTCCTAGGTAAAACCACATTATAAACCTGTACCATGATCTGGAAGGGCAAGTAAGGAGGAAGGTGATATCCTGCTAGTCGACTCCAATCAAAGGAAGTGACCATACTACATGGAGGGGGTACTGTGGGAATGGGAGAACTTCCCCCTTGTGCTTCGGGAATGAGAGAATTTATCTATAGTGTTTTGGGAATGGTAGGATTGCTCCCCTGTGCCATGGGAATGGGAGAACTGTCCCCCAGTTCATTGGAACCTAAATAAACAAGAAGAACATGAGCGATATGAAATTCACTCTCTACGGGAAAGGTATGATCAACTGAAGGTGGAATAGAGTCAACCATTTTCTCAACCAATGGTTGGTCAGGAATGGACTCATGGGATTCACGTTCAAAGAGACTGAGATTGATTGGATTCATATTCTAATGAATCACTTCATCAACTAGTGGAGTAGTGGGAGAAATCTTGTGATAACCAGCCAAAAGACGAGACTAAGAAGCTATAAGGTTTTCCAACACCTTTGAGGCTTCATCCATATAAGTAAAAAGGTGAACATGATGATTCCCTTCACATAACATCCAGGGAAACTTAACTTTACCCTTTTTCCCATGGACCTTACTATCACTAGTGGATGGTTTATCACCAACATGATCTCTAGAGGTTGATGACAAAGGATGATGTGAGCATGTTGACCACACTTCTAATATCTTGGGAATACCAGGACAATCTCTAAGAAGGTGGTCACACATACAAAGCATGCAAGGGAATTTAACTTTGCAGGGTTGATTAGAAGGTTTATCCACACCAGTTTCATTCTTAGCAATGGTTTCTTGGTTCCCCCCTGCTTATTTTGCTTCTTATTAATCTTCCTTTTCTTCTTCTTCTTATCCACCCAGTCACTAACTTGGAGGCTTTCACCAAATGAAGAGGAATAAGAGGAAGAAAACCGAACATGCGAAGAAGGAAAAGGGCCAACTTTAGGATCAACTTGAGGTTGATATGTTCAGGTGGAGGAGAATTTGGTTGAGGAGAAGTTTGGACCTTTAGAACCATAGTGGTCGAAAAAAACCAAACTGGAAAATCAATGGTAAATCTGAGAAGGGACAAAGTCTCCATATAAGAAACACCAATATTTCCAAAAGAAGGAAAGTACTAGGATTCCCATCAGAGGGGTTTCCTTAGTTGATAGAATCATGAACTATTGCCATTATTCTCAACCTAATATCTACTAAGGAGTTGTTCCATGAGGAGGATGTTGTTTCGTGGTCAATTAATTGATTTTAGAAATTAAAGACAAAATAAAACAAATGGGTAAACTAGGCAAAAGGTTTACCAAGCAACCATGAACTGCAATATACACCTTGGAGAACCAAGGACTTAACATACATTCAGGCAATCTCCCTAAATGTTGTGTTTGGTGTACCATAGTATACAAGGTAGCCTATTCGGTTACCTATGGTGAGGATAGAAACATATGGTGGAATTCCAAAATATACTCAACGGTATGTGGAAGTGCAGTCTGTAAGCGTTGTCTAATGCGTAACAGTACGATGAGAGTGTTCCCATATTCTTTTCATGGGTGGAGCACTATTCGATATACCCGAAGTTATGTGGAGAACGGTTAGATATACTTAGGTATGTGGAATGAGATTTCACCCCAAGAATGAAACGCTGGAAAAAACGACAACTCTTATGTTTAAAGGCGTCAGAACACGTCTCTAGCCTAGACCTCTAAGTGTTTCGTTAAGTTTTAAATGATCCTTAGGTTAATTGAGATGAATTTTAGAGTTTATATTGAATTATGTTTCAATTTCAAGGCTCAAAAATCAATTTCACCTTAACACACCTATGATGTAAGTATATGAAAAAAAAGAACTATTTTATTTATTTTTTAACAATGAAAGGCATAACTAAGTAAGGGAAGAAGAAATCAATCAACAATGCAACAAACAAGTGATGTAACAATCGATCTCTATAACTTCACTTTTCCAACCAAAATCATAGCCCTATATGTGATGAAAAAAGATTTTTCTTTTCTTTTCTTTTATTGTTTCAAATGCAAAGAAAAATATGGGTGCAAATTGATCACTCACGAAAAGAAACCACACAGAATTTAACTGTAATTTAAAAGTATCTTTTCAAATTCAACAATCAATCTATGCATACAACCTGAATTTCACAAGAAGAAAGAAAGAACGAAATAAATCCTTATCAAAAAGGTGATGTCACTAAGAGATGATTAACACTCCACACTAGGGAATTCCAATTTCACACCCTAGATGCAATGCATGATTCATAAAATTTTTCTTTTTGATTCCACTTAATTTTAAGAGGAAAACTAAATATTTGCCTAATCACTACTAAAAAACACTTTTTTCAGAATGATGAGTGGAACACCAATTATTTCAAGCACTCAATGGCTAAAAAAAATCAGTTTTCAAACGAACTAATGATAAGAACAAAGGAAAATATAGACAAATCCTTACCAAAGGCATAAAAAACAAAAGAAAACCAAAAAGAGGCTTCAAAGAGACCACAAGACAATCAAAGACTCAAGGAAGAGAAACTGGAAGAAGGATGATCATAGAGAAAATCAAGACAAAATCACGTTTGTGCATGAACAGTGGCCAACGTAGGTGTAAAGGAGGCACCACTGCTTTGCAACGACAAACACAAATAAGGCTCAGCTGGGGTGAAACACTTTGTCACAAGGCCAAAGGGTGCGTTGGTCAATGGATGCAAAGTTTCGACACAAGGATTGCAATTGAAACTCAGTGAAAGGTCTGAATCCTAGGTTTTTTCTTGACTGAATAAGATAGTAAAGGTCTAAAGAAGAGGTAAGACAAGCACAATGAAGAAAGAAACCACCAAGGGAATACATCGTTCCCTAGTGGAGTCACCAATTTATTATGCGGAATCTACGACTACGGATAGAAGTATCTTCCCTAGGCCTAGTGGACTAATCTAGAACAACAGAAAAGACAAAGGGACTAATGTTTTCCTTAAAATAAATAGATAATGGGATGAAGCCTACCTAGAATTTGATGTATGCTTCTCTCATTCCTTAGCTTGTACTCTCCAATCATAACTATGATCGCTATAATTAGAACATGCACAACCAAACAACACAAGCCAACAATCTACGAGATCTATGTAGAATCATCTAATCACTTTATTCAATAGGTCAACATGGTATTTTTTGTCACTTACTACATTGTGGGTTTCAAATGGTAAAAGTTTACCAAGAGAAGTGAAGTTTGGAGTCACTTTCACAGGCCACAGAAGATCTCAAAGTTGAATCAGACCCTCCCTATTGTGTAGTGCTCAGAAAGGGCTTTCCAACAGTACACGGAAGACCAAAAATGGACTCTTGAATCATAAGATAAATCATTTTGAAGGTTTAATTTGGAAAATCCCAACAAGCCAAGAAAATGGTTAAGTATGGAGGGTAAATAGCAATCGGAGGTTAGGGGCCTCGGACGTAGTGAATCCTGCATGCCGCATTATCGACACACCAGTGGATCCAGGAGCTGACAGTTTAAAAGAATTTAAAAGGGTTGATTTTGCGATATAGGGTGAAATCATCAGGGGAGGTCCAAAAAGGTTCACAAAGGAAATGAGGAACTAAACAGGAGTGGTCCACCCTTTTCTCTCTCCTCCACATGGAATCAATGATCGACGATCGACGGAGGTTGTTGTTCCAAATGGTTGAAAATCATCGATATTGCACTATAGAGAAAAATCCCTGGGGAGGGCTGAAAAACAAATACAAAGGAAAAGCACAATAGAACAGGGTCAGTCAAGCCTTTTTATCTCTCCTCCAAGAGGGGCATGCGACAACATGTGATTGTTTCTCGGAGCTAACACAGCAGTACAGATGTTGATGCGGCAGGTGGACACACGTCACTTGGTTTCGACATTTTCAGGGGTCCTATGGGGCCATTTCCAGGTGACATGTGTCACCACTCGCAAGGTGACACATGGCAAAGATGACACCATCTCGCATATCGATGATCAAAACTTCCTAGCAAAAAAACTTAATGGAAAGTGTATTTAGCGCCAGATGTGGGATTGCAATTGTGATAAGTAAAAGGCCCCCTCAAAAGCAATGTCCCATATGTTATATTTCATGAATTTTTCGTGTTCAGGATATCAGCCAATGTGGGGTAAGGGGTTATTAAAGGTATTTCAAGTAACAAAGTAAAAGGTCCCCCTCATGACAATTGAAAGCCTTAGCTCCCAAAGGGCTAAGCACTCAGTTCAAGCCCCCGATCCCATGAAAGAAGAAGTAGAAAGATGTTGTATTCACAAGGGATTAAAGGGCAGTCGGGGTCGCCTATTTCAAGTTGTTCCTGTGTTAAAAGGCCAGCGTTCAAAAGACTCTTGGGTACTCCATGAAACATGACAGTAGAATTTCCAGGGCATTAATTTTATCTAACAAAAAGTTAAAATGGTGTATGAGTTGGTAGCTATTTCAGAGGTTGTTAAAGACTGAGAGTGACCCACAACCAGACGAGAGAGGATTAACCATGACTTAGCAGGAACACACCAGGACCAATGGCAAACAAAGAAGAGTAGCCTGAAGATATTTCCAGAAACCATCATTTCAGTTGCAATGGATTAATTATGTTTGTTGTTTTAATCTCTATTTTGCTTTCAAGAAAGGAATATCCCTGCTGTAATAGTTAGAGGATTTACACTAAGACATCCATTCATACAAAAAACTGTAAATTTCCACCTAAAGATATTTATGCAACTGATTTTGTTTCCCCCCCTCTCCTTATAAAAGGGAGGAAGAAACATTGAACAAAAGTTCTGAATTCTAGGAAAAAATTGTATGTGCTTTTGAAGTTGTATGGATTCCAGATCTACATCTTTCTAAATACAAATGAAATAATGGTGATTCCCATGTTCGAGTATTATAGTATGTGTTTCTTTTTTAAACTTCCATTATGTTCGCACTTCCTCTCTGATTTCAAGCAATTGTATCTTCCTAAAATATCTCTTATATTCGTACAGATTCATTGGTGTTAACTAGTTAATACATATGCATGTGTGCAAGTTTGAGATTATATCTTTAAATGTGAGCTTCCTAAAATCATGGAATTCACTCTTCTTACATCCACCTCTCTATATTTAGCTCAGATAAGTATAAAATCTTGATGTTTCAAGCTCTATGTGTTGATTTAGTATTCTCCTTATTTTCTTTCATTATTCTGCAAAATCTGATTAAACTGTAAGTCCTTGATTTCTCGGCCTCCACTTGTTTTTCTGATCCAGGTGGACTTGGCAGGTGGCCACCAATATCCACCTGGATCGGATATTGGTGGCCACCTGCCAAGTCCACCTGGATCATTTTCCCTTATTTTTGTGAGTTGTATATGTGAAAGGATACTAGAAATACATGGATTATATCCTTGGATGAAGGAAACAACCCATGTTGTTACGTGTACATTTGTATATTTATAATTACTATGTGTAGAATATGCATATGATGCCTCCAGTTTCTTGAGGATCATATAAGAGACATAAAATTTAGATGTGCTGAGGCAATGGTCTTGTAAGCAATCCAAGGTTATCTCTGGGAGTGAAAACAATATTGAAATACATGAAATTATAAAATCATATATAGGAAAACAAAGAACTCTTTGCATTAATAGAGATGAAGTGAGTTACAACCAAAAATAGGTGTTGATCTTGTAGAATAGCTCCTCCAATGACTTATCCTTTCCTTATCGCAAATTGCACCTCTAGCTGCCCTAATGCATGGAATAATATCTCTCACAACAACAACATAAGGGTAGAATCAATCTCCAAAAATCAACCCCTTTCCTATGGATGGCGGTAAATATATCGATGAGGGAGTTAGTTCATGAATTCTTATCCTTTAACCAATATGGGGTTGAGATCCACTCTTGATGGGAGGATGAGCTCAAGGGATAAGGGATGAAAACTCCAAGGTAGGATATGATAAGATTCAATACTTTTATCCATGGTAAATAGTTACAATAGATCATAAAAGCTTCTGGAAAAGGAAGCTTCGGGATTCTTTTTGTTTTCTTGAATTTCTAGGATCAACGTACCCCCAACAATGAGCAACCTGTTGGTGATTAGTGCAGGGGTAGAGTAGGGAAACCTAGTAGCCAACATTAGCCAATGGGGGGCCATGGTGCATTGGTCCTAAAATGACTGAAATAAAGAAGTTTCAGGTAGAAATTCAGGGAGATGAGAGAGGCATACTTAGGGCTTTGTGTTGGGAGGATGGAAAAGTTTTCAAAGGATGTTAATGATCCTTTTGAAAGTCCTATTGACTAGATGTAACAAAATGGCCTATAACAGGAAGGATGTTCCTTCTCTTCAATCAACTTTGAATTCTTACTCATTTGTAGACTCTAAATATAATTAATCTTCCAAATTGCATAATAATGATTTACATCAAAGTTTATCTATATATGAAAATTTGAAATATGGATGCCAGATTTATGGTAGTCCCTATTTTTGTGCACATAACCAAGGTTATCACACTATCAATTCATGTATGAAACTCCCAAGCTTGTGACCATGAATCTATTATCATGTTGTATAAATGATAATTGCCAAAATAGCTACAATAGATTCATAACTTTATTATGTTATCTTTGATAGCATTCATAGTGGAGATAAAAATATGTTGGAATTCAACTGAGAATGGAGGGGAATCAATATAATGACAATTTTACTTATTTAATTCCATTCAAACATCATAAAACATTAATCTCATAAATTAGACAACTGAAGATATATGTGGAAACCCTTATTGGAGAAACCCACAAAAATTCTTAATTTGAAAGATCTTGTAGGAAAAAACCTAATATTACATGAATTTGTAGACACCAACCAATATGAGACGTCAATCCCCTTTACTACTTTGTAGGCACCAACCTACAAGAGACATCAATCCCTTCTATTTCTTTGCAAGCATCAACCTATAGGAGACACCAATCCCCTTTGTTTCTCTATAGGCACCAACCTACAAGTGATACTAATCCCCTCTACTACTTTATAGGCACCAACCTACAAGAGACACCAGTCCCCTTTGTTTCTTTTTAGGCACAAACCTACAAGAGACACCAATTCACTCTATTGAAATATTTGTAGGCTCCAACCTACTTGCTTGATTCTTCGCAATGTTTGTTAGTTGCTTGTTCTTTCAAAAAGTTTTCTTGTTGCTTCTGTCTTCACCAAATTTATTAATTTCTTTTGTATTCACGAGGTCTACCTATTGCTTCTTCCTTCACTAATCCTACTACTTTGCCAAAGCTTGATTCTTTTAGTTATTTGAAGAATATTTTAGGAAAATTCACGAAACCTAACTTCCTTTGGTCATATCTCCGAAATTATACTGAATCAAGGTTTGAAACTTGAACCATAGGTACATGAATATCTTCTCCATATCTCCTCCAAGTTCCATGGTTCGAAACTTCACTAAATAAAAGTTATAATGAAATTTCCAAGTTGATTATTTGAAGAATATTTAACGAGCATTTAGGAAGCCTAACTTCAGCCATTTCTCCAAAATTACAGAGAATCAAGGTCTAAAACTTGAAACATAGGTATATGGAAATATTATATATTTCTACTCCAAGTTTCACTTTCTAAAACATCATAGAACAAAATTTATAACGAAAATTCCTAGATGACTTGTTTGAAGAAGATTTCACAAGCATTCAGGAAGCCATAGTTACATAAAGATCTTATTTATAGCTCCTCTAATTTCATGGTCTGAAACATCACAAAAAATATATATAGTGGAAATTCCAAGATGACTTGTTCACTCCATAAATCAAAATTTTGCTTCCACCTTTTATACTCCTAGAATCAACCTAGAAATTATTCCTTAGCTCGTATTTCAACCTTATATTTTCTCTTCAATGAATAGATGTCAAAATGAACTCATATGCTCTTTATTTATAGTGTTTGTATATTCACTTATGTAGATGACTTGTAAAATTGGTTGGGACAACTTGCTTGTACTTCGGTTGGGTCATCTTGAAAAAACATTTCATATCTCCTCATTCCTATGAAATTAGGAGTGTGATATACCATTGGAAAGATCCCAAAATAATATTTCCAATGATATATCCTATGATCCCATTTGATTTAAGTAATTAGAGAAAAATACCTTCAAAGATAGGGTATCCAAATGGGGCCTACTTGTACTTTTCTTAGGTCATCTTGATAAAATATTTCATATCTCCTCATTCCTATGGAATTAGGGGAAGTGCCGTATACCATTGTGAAGGTCTCAGGATAATATTTCAAACCATGTATCATATACTCCTATTTGAGATATGCAATTGTAGTAAAAGTTTCAAATATAGGGTATCCAATTGGGGCATCAAAAGTCCAAAAACAATATTTTCAACAATCTTCATTTTCCAAGCTTTATCTTGGATACAAGTAGTCTCCACCTTGCCTTTGACATCAATGGTTAAAATATTTCCAACAAATTCATGTGAGAGAAACCAATTCACAAAAATAGAATGTCGTTATACGATGATCTAAATTGGATTTAGTATAGCTTAATCAACCCTCATTATGTACAACATTAGAACCCATTAAATTATCTCACTAGTCTATGATGAAGGGTTTTCTAGGGATGTTGTAAACAAATATACATAAACATATGCATTTCTTGATAAGGATTTCCTTTAAATGAATATACATACATACATACATACATACATACATACATACATACATACATACTATATATATATATATATATATACACACATACACACACACACATACATATACATATACAACATCCCTAGCAAACCCTTCACCATAAACTAGTGTTTCTTACCAAAGGGATTCAAACCTATCACTTTTTAGCACATAATTATCCAAATGCCAAACAACATTGATCAATTGAACTAGTTCATTGAGTTGTGTGTATGTGTGCATTGCCAAGAAAATCCCTACTAGGAAATCATAGGCACTTCCTTGCAATTCACAGATGGTACCATATGTAAACCCATTGATACTTATCATAGTATTTGACGCAAAAGGGACATTGAGTAAGGAACACAAAAGAGGCATCCAACTTGAGGGATAGATTGACAAGCCTCTCGCATGAAGCTTAAAGCACTCATCTACTTGAGAAATCCCACAAGGCTATACAAACATACATATATGTATGTATGCATGCATGTGTATGTACATGCACACACACATTCCAAGTAAAAAAATCATTTTGTTCTCTCATTTTTAGATAAAAGGTAAACATGCACACAAACCATATACATAAGTTAATATACTAAAAATTATGGACATTGTAGGCACTCCCTCAATCAACATCTTATAAGAATAATATGTTTACTTAATCTACAAATATTAATGTTTTTAACAAAAAAAAAACTTGTATGAATATATAGGACACTATAAAAAAAATGAACACAAAAAATTCCCACTCTATCAAGAAGGGAAAGATCACGTATGAGTATGAGTTAGCCCAAACCTATACCCCACATCACCCACAACATTGAATATAATATATATATTCCCATTTTGTTGTCACTCTAGATTTAGAAGCTAGGGGGGAGGATGTGTGACTTCTTGGAAACCTAAAAAATACTACGACGCCTTCAATCAAACATTTAGGAAAAACCATCACCTTGATTTCTTAAACAAATCCTACCACCTTACTTAAGCCAATTTCCTTGGAGTGGGATAGTCAAATGCTTGACTAGAACTATGACCTTTATCCTTATGACCAATAGATTATAAAAAAATAAATGATTCCTCAAGATTTTCCTTAAAGGTGGGAGGTAAA
This sequence comes from Pinus taeda, assembly GCA_000404065.3. Classification (NCBI taxonomy): domain Eukaryota; kingdom Viridiplantae; phylum Streptophyta; class Pinopsida; order Pinales; family Pinaceae; genus Pinus; species Pinus taeda. Next base: position 30,835 of record APFE031181026.1, on the reverse strand, counting down.
TAATGTACCTAATCTATTATCATTTGTGATATTTCCCCAAAAGATTATAGCAAGGAAAATCAATGCTAAGATGAATCATTTTGACCCTACTCATTGTTGAAGTGTTCACTACCCCATAAATCTCATTAATGAGTTGAATAATAGGTAAATTCTTAGTCCCCTTAATGTCACTATTGTTAATCCCTTCCATCAACCCATGCTCCATCACTTTTTTCTCTATGGTCCATTGTTCCTATCACTTTGAGCACTAAGTGTATGACACTCTTCCCTAGTCACACTCTTACCCAAGAATTGCATGTCTCCTTGTCTCATACAGTCCCCTATCATACCTACATGTCCCACACACTCTAAAATCCCTAATTCTAAAAAACTAAACTCAACTAAAATCCCCTTTCCACTTTCCTTTTGGAACTCCAATAATTCTAGCCTGTATAATTCCTTCAATACACTTTCTATTCCAACCTTTTGAAAAGAGGCATTGGCTCACTTCTATTTACTATCCATTTCCTCTTTGAACAAGCAGTCGTTTTGGATATGACTATGTTTTTGTAGTGTTAGAATCAAAATGGTAGGCCTTCAGAGTCCAAAATATGAGCCTTCTCTACTCAAAATTACCTCTTCAAATAATCCACTATTAAGAGACATACCAACAAAAGAATGAACACATTTTTTCCTATAGCTTGCAGAAACCTATTATTGTAATATTGGATTGAAAACCTTGGGAGACACATCTATATGAGAATATCATCACGTAGGGAATATCTTGAGTGAGAAGAGTTTGTCCACTCCTTAAAAATGAGCCTAGATTTATTGAATAACTATCAATTTTCACTTAGTATAATAGTCTTATTACCCTCATTTTCAAAAATGAAATTATAGAAACCTCTCTATAGTGAAGAAATGCACCTCCCCTTTTGTTATAGTCACCCACTATGCTCCAATCCATGCAACTGGATTTAAAATGTAAGGTTTTTTCCCCAAAAAATACTTTGTCAAAGCTTGGTAAGCTAGGTCCATAGCTCCCTCCACTATCCACTCTTCTAGAAAATAATGCTAGTCAAGAAATCAACCTTGATATTCTAGGAAATAATGCTTAGGATAACTAATCAATGGAAGACAATGTTTCCTACATTTGGAATGAAAACATTGAAACTCTAAATCACCTTCTTCTCTCCCTTATCCATCAGTCCATATTATGTGTGTGTACGCGTGTAAACACACACACACACACACACACACACACACACTTTCAAAGGAATAACGCATGAGGACTTGCCTTCATTTGCAAATGGTATCCAATGCAAATTAACATTGATTATCTCACTTGACTCAACAAGGATAGTGAGTGAGGTAGGTAGCTAGTTAAGGAATCAACCTTGATATTCCATCATAAAGCTCAAAGCATTCAACTAATTAAGTGTTAAGCCTCAAATATGTATATTTTTCCATCACATAGTGCCACTATTTCATAACGTAAATTTCAACATTTTTAACTCATTTCATATTGCAATTCCACAACTTGCTGCCAATACATATCCTGTGCCTCATGGTTAATTATCATTAGTTTTCTTAGCTTTTCTATGATTAGAGATGATTTATTCATGATTTACTAATGACGGTTTTTACTAAGTTCATTTTTTAGGGTTCCATTGCCAAAATAATTCACAAGCCAATTAAACTAGTTGCTACAAGTTGAATACGAAATAAATTCTTGTAGGTATCCAATTTGGAGCTTCGACGTCTCAACACGCTTCCGGGGAAAACAAAAGAAATTTATTGTCCAAAATGATGTTATAACACCTTCCCATGAGTTGGATTGCACCCAAGTCGCACATGTGGGTCTCTCGAAGAAAATCAACAAATTTGCTTAAAATCTGCATAATTTTCAAAATGCCAAGTTTGACCTCAATTTGCGTGTAGATGGAGGCGAATCTCTAAAATATGAGAAAATGAATTTTCTACAAATATACCGAATTATCTATAACCAAAAAAATTTCTCAATATTCGCTTTGTTTAAAAAGTTATAAGCGGGTCTTTAAGGCAGTTTCATAAAAAAAACATTGTTTTTCCAATAATTCTAGAATCTTGCAAAAAGAGCCAAACAACCAACTTTGGGCACACTTTCCAAGGATATGGAGTTGAATGAGACAAATATAAGAGACGTTTTTGTTGAAAATATGAAAAATTAGGTTCCCTCCAAACCGTTTTTCCAAATCCACCATGGTTAGGAAAATATGCCAATATAATTGAGGCCAATTTGTTAAAAAATATGCAATTTTCTAGAATTAAGGAAAATGGATGATTCGCCTTGTAAATATTATAAATGGCTTAGCCATGGCATGTGGGAAAGGGGGAGGGATGCAATGTGTGAAAAAAGAGACAAAGGATTCATGTGATCAGGTTTTACCTTAAACAAAATTGAAGGAATGTATGTAAGTGAAATTATGATTTGAATCTTAATATAGTTCGACTTTGCCATGAATTATATGAAATTATTATGGTTTTGATTAATCTTTAGGAATTGATTTAGTCTAAACAAGATCTAGGAGTGGAAAGGTCCCACCACACCTGGAAACTAATTCCTTCATTTGCTTAATTTTTAGAATTTACATTTAGTGTGGATTGGTTTTCAAATCATAAATCTGAATTCATAGTGTGAATTGTGTCTCATATTTAGAGCTTTGTATTGTTAGTTTGAAGGACGAATGCTTATTTAATGATTGTAGCATCGTTGGATTTCATTAAGGTTTCCATTCCGTGCTTAAGTAATACTTGTGGAGGTATCAACAAATTGAATTTCTGTAGAGAATATTATGAGATTAATTACCATGCACCGAGAAGATTAATACATTGTTTTGAGTTAGAAGGATTACAATATGATTAATGCAGTAACTCAATAAGGTACAAGTCTGAATTAGGGATTTTCTGCATATTTAATTGCCACTATTAAGTACAGAACCTGCAACTTCTTGCTCGTTGTTTCTAGTGCATGACTACAAGTAGTGTGAAGTGTGTCAAGTTATTCGAAATAGTTTTTATTTGAAGATTAGCCTAGCTGATAGAATTATGTCGTTAAAGGTTCTCTTGTTGTTTGATAGCACGAATGTCTCTTTAAGAAAAAAAATAGAGTGTGAGTTAGGATGTGTGATCATAGTTCGAATAGTGATTGATTTCATTTCCATTACTTCTGGAGTTTGGTTATATTTTAGAAGAATAGAGAATGAGTTTGATTATATAAGGAGGAATTGTAGTTTGAACATTGATTAGTTTAAGTTTTTTTTTTTTTTTGCTCAAGTAAGATTAGGTCCTTCTATTCAACTATATGAAAAAATTTACATAATATACATATAAAACCTTTCAACGTTACCTTTGTGGAACCAGAACACTCCATGACCGTTCGATCTTTATACAAATATCTAGAGGTTAAGAGGCTATATCGGGTTGTCCATCATGCTCACCTATTAACCAAATACACAGAACCAAAAAAAGAATGTACAACTCTAAAAACCATTTCGGGTCTGACTTGGGAGATAACCTCCGGGCAGTTTATCAGTCCGAAATCCACAGGATTCACACGATCTCTAACAGACTGTTCAACTTGCACGGAACTTAACTACACCTTCAGACGCGAAACTTAATAAAGACACCGCCTAATTGCATTTCGGGTCCAATTGGATGGTTAACAGTCTTGCTGAAAGTCTCGCGAAAATCATTAGATTACTACGATTTCATCGACCCGCCCATTCTTCAAATTAGCACTTGTCACAATACATTGAAGGGCCATATTAATGTATATCTGAAACATTTGAATATTAGTCCTGTAAGTAGTCTTCCACCTGGAAACCATAGGATTTTAGTGTTCCGGGTGCATTTTCCCGCCCAAAGACCAGAGTAAAACTTCATCATGCTCGTACTTCTTCCCTGTGTAGACCAAAACTCCTTTGTTTTCATCCAACTTCACCCTGCTTATTTCCCCTGCTCTGATAGTATTCCCTGTCTAATGTTGCCTGTCTATGACATTCTTCTTGCAGTCATCCTTGCGGAGTCTCTATCTAGTCATATCTTTTATTGCTATTGGAACAAAGTACACCTTCATTTGCCAAAATATCCGCTAAATTGTTGGTTGTTCCTCGCACATGAATGAAACTAAGTGTTCTCATTGTGTGCAGGTGGGATTGAATAAGTTGATAGAATTGCAGTGACCTCTAATGTTTCGATACCTTTTCTGGTGCTGAGCCATTGCATATTTTCTTGACTGAATTGATTATCGGTTTAGAATCAATGTCAATTATGGTATTATGTAAATTTGAGTCCCTTAAGATTTTTAGGCATTGCTCAAGGGCCATGAGCTCTGCCATGCTATTGGTGGCTTTACCCAAAGGAATGTGAAAGATGGCTTTTATTCAACCCTTTTCATCTCTTATTACTCCTCCATAACCAGAAATGCCTGGGTTTCCTTTTGAGGCCCCATCTATATTGCATTTCATAAAACCATGGGGGGGGGGGAGGTTGCTAGAAGTCCTTATCAGTTGTTATATGACTTACTATCTTGATTATTCCCTTGGGGAAGAGCCACTAAAGGCCCAAATGCAGAAGAATATGCACATCCTGATCTTGAGGTTGGTTCTCAGGGGGGTTTTTATAAGGATTCCTATAGTCTCTTTGAGCTGTCTTATAATCTGAGCCATAATGCTCTAGGCTGAACCAATCTTGTTCTTGAAGATTCTATTGTTGTGTTCTTTCCAGACATCCCAGATTAGAAAGCATGGAACCAACTCCCAAGATTTGTTGATTATTTCATTTGCAGAGAAATTTCTCCTCCAATTTCTCAAAGTGTTGTTGATGTTGCCAATGTCCCTGTAAGAATGTCTGAAAATTGAAGCCACCCAATTCCATAAGGTGGAGGTGAATGGGCAAAGGTTGAGAAGGTGTTCCATAATTTCTTCTTGTAGTCTGCAAAGCTGGCATCTTGATGGACCAATTACACCTCTCTTCTGAAGGTTTTCCCAACTTAGAATTTTTTAATGTTGCACCAACCACATGAATTGTTTGATTTTCATCCAGTTTTGGTTCTGCCATAGGTCCTTCCATACCGTGTCAGGGTTTGGAAAGTTAAGCCCAAGGGCTATTCGCTTGGCCTCTTTAAGGTTAAAATTTCCTTCATTATTTTAACCCCATCTCAGTTGGTCTGAAGATGTTGATTTCAGAATCTTTCTCTGTTCCAAGATGACCATGAGAGCTTCAGCCTGGGCCTTCAATGGAGATTCCTCACCGTAAATCAAGTTCTTCCATAGTCTCCATTTTCCCTCGCTTCTATCCTGATCCCAGAAGTCATTTACCCTATGTAACCGTTTTTCATCAGTATCCTTCTTAAGATTGTCAAAATCTTCTCTCAACGTTTTGGTTCATGTTGCCAATTGTCTTCCCAAAACCAAGCAAGGTTTCCATCTCTAATTTCCTAGAAACTGTGTTTTTGAACAATAGCTCTATGCTCCCACGTTTTTTTCCAAATGTGGGAGCCTTTGATGATCCCAGACATTCTGATGTGCTCCCTTTCTTGCCAATTCTTTGCATATTTTTGTTTCCATAACTTGGCTAAAGGGGCAGTTGATTCCTTTAGCCATCTCCACCATAGTTTTGCCCCCAAAACTTTGTTTAGGGTTTTAGGGTCATCAAGTCCCAAACCTCCATGTGTCTTAGGTTTACAAATCTTTTCCCAGGCTACCAAAGCCCATTTCTTTTTCTCTTCCGCTTTTCCCCAAAGAAAATCTCTTTGGATATTTCTAATGTGTTGCATAACTCCTTTAGGAGTTGGAAGTGCTAAAAACATGAAGATGGGTACAATTTGTAGGATGGATTTTGTAAGCACTAGTCTTCCTGCCAAATTCAAAGACCCATTTTTCCATTTCCCGATTCTGTCCTAGAGTCTATTAATAACAGGCTCCCAAACTTTCTTTCTTATAGGTTTTTCTGTTAGAGGAACTCCCAAATATTTGGAGGGTAGGAAATCTCTTTGAAAAAATAGAATTCTGGCGAGGTTTCTCTGAATAGCAATATCAGAATTAAAAAATAAAATCTTTGATTTGGTAAGGCTTACCTCAAGTACCCGCAGCCATAGCAAAGTCTTTTAGGATTTGTTTGAAGGCATGAGCTTCTTTGATAGTAGGTGTACCCTACAGCATGGTGTTGTCCACAAATTGTTGATGAGTCAAAGCATCCCCATTTAGGGTTAGTTTGAGACCCTGAATTTTTCCTTCTACTTTGGCAGTGTTGATCGCATTGCCTAGCCCTTCCATCATGAGAATAAAGAGGAAGGGTGAGAGCAGATCTCCTTTTCTGAGTCCTCTTGAAGGCTTAAAGGTTTTGGATGGCGAGCCATTCAGCAGTATTGAAGAGCTTGAGGTGGTAACAAGGGTCACTACCCATCCTATCCAGTTCTAGTCAAAGCCATATACTTTTAGTACTTCCCTAATGTATGCCCAACTTAGCCTATCATAGGCCTTTTCTAGATCAAGTTGTATGATCATACCTGCCTGCTTATTGCTCTTAAGTGAGTGGACCACCTCGTGAGCTTGAATGATATTGTTTAGGATTTGCTTGCCTTCCACATATCTAGTTTGCTCCTCAAACACTAGAGTTGGAAGAAGGGGCTTGAGCCTATTTGAAATTATTTTGGAAATAATTTTGTACACCACCTTGCATAATGTTATGGGTCTAAATCTATCTGGTGTCATAGCATTTTCCTGCTTTGGAATCAAGGATATGAAAGAGGTGTTGAGCGCCTTCAGAACAGTTTTGTTTTTCCTTGAGTCCTCCACCACCTCCAGGATATCTTGCTTGATTATGTTCTAGCATGCTTTGAAGAAGTCAACATTGAAACCATCTGGGCCTGGAGCATTCCCATTTTGCATCTCTTTGATGACTTCATGGACCTCCTCTTCATTCACTGGCCTGTTAAGATTATAATTGTCTTCTCTTATCACAAGCTTAGGAATGTGCTTAGTGAAGTCATTGATGAATTGTGATCTTCTTATGAGAGGCTCCTTTGCTATGCCTCGAAAATGTTGAACCAGAGCGGATTCTATTTCTTTGTGAGTGTTGAGCTATTTTCCTTGTGTATCTTTTAGTTTCAAAATCATGTTATGAGACCTATGATCCATGGTAGACTTGTGAAAAAACCTTGTATGCCTTTCTCCTTCCTTTAACCATTGTACCCTTGATTTATGTTTCCAAAAGTTTTCCTCTTGCTTACATAAGCCTTCCCAATCCTGTTGAAGCAAGTCAGCTTGTTTCTTACCTTCCTCGGTGAATCCCTTAGAGATTAGCTCCTGGTTAATTTCCTGTAGCTTCCCCTCAGCTACTTTTTTGGCTTCGAATATATTTCCAAACTCATTCTTATTTCAATATTTAAGCCTGAGTTTGATGTGTTTCAGTCTTTGCTGCAGAAGGAACATTTTAGTACCCTGAGCATTCAAATCTTCTATCCCCCATTTTTCAATATTGTTGTTGAAGTCAGGATGGGTAAGACAAATGTTTTCAAACCTGAAAGGTCTGTTTCTTGGAGTTCCTATAAGGAATGCTTCTAATTGAATAGGCCAGTGATCCGAACCTCCAAAAGGGAGGATCATAGTTGACAAGTCAAGGCTTGAGAGGATAAGGTCCTCAGAGATAATGAATCTATCTAGCTTCGAGGCCACTTGAGAAACCCCTCCCCTTTTATTATTCCAGGTGAAGATACCATTATTGGTTTTCGTATTTACTAGCTTCATGTTGGTTATGAAGTTTTGAAATGCTATGGAATCTTTGCTTAGAGATTTGGTCCCACATTTTTTTTCCAAGAGAGATCTGATCATATTAAAGTCCCCTTCTAGAATCCAGGAGATGCCCAAATGTCTCTCTATTAGCTCCTCCAGAGAGGTTAGAAGCCTAAATTTGTCTTCAATCTTTTGTGGACCATAGACATTTGTGATCGGATAAACTTCCTTGTCCCCCAAAGGTTGGATGACCACTGATAGGTAGTTCCTAGATGCTTCAGCATCTAGGATTCCAAGTTTCTGAGGGTTCCAAAGTGTGATAATTCCTCCTGCTGAGTTGTCTCCTTTAACTTCTATATATTCATACTTAATAAGCCATTTGCTATGTATCTCTCTTATTTTGTCTACATAACATTTTTTTCCTGGATAAATACCAAATCTGGTTTTTCTTCTTTTATTCTATTGCTGAGATTTCGTTGTTTCCTTTTACTTCCTAGACCCCTAATATTCCACGTTGTAGGCTTCATTAAGAAATATTTGTAAATGAGTAACTAGTTAGGTCTTTCATCTTACCTGAGTTGATCATGAGTTTTCTACATTCAATCAGCAACTCATTTTGTTTTTTCTTCCTCTTTTCCTTCCTGGGTTTTTGGGAGCTTGTCCCCCTGTTGCCTCCATAGTTTTAACCCCTCTGTTATCTTGATTATTATGGTTTCTTTTGACCCCAGAACCCTTTGCCTGCGTTCTCCAGAGGAAGAGTTGTTGTACTCTATTAAATTCATCTTGAGGTAGCGAATCCACTCCTTTGGTGGTTCCTTTCTCTAGGAACTTTTCTAGATCGAGATGCTCCCTTTCCAGTATGTACTGTAGTTCATGATCCTCCGTTGCCACTTTTTTTGAGGTCATCTCTTGGTCCCTATCAAGTTCCATAGTGCTGGGATGATCCTCCTTTTGTTGCCTTTTATCAGGTTTATCCTCCATGCCGTCATCCTTTTCCTTTTCTACAAGATTGTCCTTCATTACTTGATTCGCTCTTTCATCCCCCTCTTCTTCTTCTAATATCTTGAACCTATTATGACTAGGCTTCTTTTCCTCATTGATTTTTTTTGGTTCTTTCTCCCTCCTTTTCCTCTACCTCCCACTTTGGTAAAGCTTTCAGTCTCTTTACCTGAGGTTGCTTTGATACTACTCTTTTTAACCCCTCTGTTATCCTGACTATTATGGTTTCTTTTGACCCTGGAACCCTTTGCCTATGTTCTCCAGAGGAAGAGTTGTTGTACTCTATTAAATTCATCTTGAGGTAGCGAATCCACTCCTTTGGTGGTTCCTTCCTCTAGGAACTTTTCCAGATTGAGATGCTCCCTTTCCAGTATGTATTGTAGTTCATGATCCTCCGTTCCCACTTTGCTGGGGGTCATCTCTTGGTCCCTATCAAGTTCCATAGTGCTAGGTTGATCCTCCTTTTGTCGGCTTTTATCAGGTCTATCCTTCATGCTATCATCATTTTCCTTTTCTATAGGATTGTCCTTCATTACTTGATTCACTCTTTCATCCCCCTCTTCTTCTTCTAATATCTTGAACCTATTATGACTAGGCTGCTTTTCCTCACATACTTTTTTTTTGTTCTTTCTCCCTTATTTTCCTCTACCTCCCACTTTGGTAAAGCTTTCAGTCTCTTTACCTAAGGTTGCTTTGATACTGCTCTCCATTTTATTTAAAGGGCAATCTCTGAAGAGGTTCCCGTGTTCATGGAATTTGCGACATCTAAAGGGTACATGCTCATAGTCCACCACCTATACCCATTCTTCATCATATACTTCTAGAATTATTTCATCTGGCAAAGCCCCAAAAAGTTCCATTTCCATGCATATTCCGGCAAAGGAGATATATTTTCCGCACAGTGTGGCTTATGATATTTTTTAAAAATGCCCTAGTTTATTACCTATGGCTTTTAATGATTCAGGCAGCCAGTAATCTAGAGGTAGGGAATATAGTATTATCCATACTAGCACCGATGTAAATTTTTCTCACTTTGTAACAAAGTTCATCACCCATGGCCTCATATAGAGGCCTGCAGCCACATAGAAGTAAGGTCCTCCTTCAAACACCCTGTCTTTATCCACGAGGTTTGTAAACACAACTGTGGATAAACCCTTAGATCCAAGGTGCAAATCTATTTCTCCCTTAGGTTTCCAATGGTTCTTTATCCATACGTGTAGAGCCCTCTCTGTTGGCCAAAACCCCATGAATTTTCATATCACTACATAAGTTTCCATGTGCTCCCTATGTGCCTGTAGCGCTAGTATCACTTAACACCACTTGGGGTGTGATGGGTGCCCTAGGTTTACATGGTCATGTCTGAATACTGGGGTCATATTTTTTTACTGTCTACTCCTTTACGATTCTCTCTTCTGACTTCCTCCTGCGTTTTTGCTTGCCTTTGTGTTCTATTGTTTTCCTATTTTCCTCTTTCTGTACCCCCGTTTCCGCTTCCATGGGCTTCTTGAAGCGGTTTGAGACAACATGACTGTAGGAGGGAGTGGAACTCCCCCCTTCTCGCCCCTCCATGGTGCCCAACACTGAAATTTTCTGCAAACCCTAGTTTCGTGCAATTTTTTCTCCTCCCACACCTCCAAAAAAAAAAAAATCAACAACAGTCATAACTCCCTAGAGAACTTCCAAATTCGATTAGTTTAAGTTTTCATTGGTAAGTTTAGTTTCCATTTATTTTTGAGTTTTTCTTATTAACTCGTCTTTCTGTACTTAAACAGGTCTTGAAATATTATGTTTTATATGAATGACCAGCAATGGCATGACGACATATTGATGGTTGTAGTTTAGTTCTGAGATTAGTTTGAATTATTGTTGGCTTGTTTCATGCACCCGGGGATTAGAATCGATCTTGTTTGGATTGTTTATTTTCCTTAAGTTTAGAATCACTTGAATTAGAATTAGTTTTGTTTAAGATTGAAAGTAGAATAATCTTGATATTTAATGATAATTAGTTTTCTTTCATTTCAAATTTCTAAAGTTTATTGTTTGAATTGTAGTTAAGTTTTACTTGCATTGAGATTAAGTTTGATTGATTTACTTTACTTAGATTGAGATTAAAATTGTTTATTTGCATTATGTACTTAATTCAGAAATAAGAATTTGATGTTAATTTATGTTAGATGCTCTGATCCTACATTACCTTTACTTACGACTCTAAGTCTTACAACCCTAGATTGATAATTTAATGTTGGAATTATAACACATAATTTCCCCAACATTTTTGGCGTTGTTTCTGGGGAGGTGCTAAAGGGATTAGAGCAAGGTTTCTTTCACAAGTTTTTAGTGTGATCTTAGTTGTAGGGAAACTAGAGGGCAGAGATTACGGTAAGACACGAGTGAAGAGCCACACATCCACTTTTGTTTGGGGTCACTCCAAAGTTTGGTTGTCCAAGTAAGCAAGGATTTCAAGTTTGGTAATTGTTATTGCAATAATAGCAGATTTTAATTCATTTAGATTAAAAATTCAATCTCTTTAAAGATAAAACATTTTTGGGGTGTTGTAAGAACCCCCAGGTACTAATTCATGTTGTGAGATAGAGATCATCAACCAGCAGGAGAAATTCAAGAATGATTGAAAAGCTTGAAGAATGTCCCTCAAAGCACTTTCTCAAATCCTAGCAGTAGCTAGGGTATCCACCTCTTGGGAATAGTTCTTCCTGACCGCATTTAGGAAATTATCTATCTCTCCATAACCAGAAAAGGATTTGGAATTATTCCTTGATTCCTCTTTCCTATCTACCAAGGAGATCGAGCAATCATGTACCAAATATGATGAGGAGCATCCCACTGAACCTGAGATCGAGGAACTTTCACCATGCCCTACAACAAACCTTGTATGCATTCCTGAGACCAATTATCCAAGTTTTCCTGGCATCACCGAGGAGGAATTTCAGAGTGGTCCAAATGAAGAAATGGGCAAATGCCACCAGGATTACATCGAGCATTTGTTCCAGGTCACAATCCAGTTAAAGTACCACTCCCATCTTCAAGTACTCTTTGTATCACATCTTTCAGAGATGTTGATTTTTCATGCTCATGTATATTCTAAATTTTATATGTTAAATCTGAGCATGAATATATCCTTGTACCTGATACACACATGGCTTCATTGGAAGTTCTCTTTCACTTGAAGGAGGACACATTTTCTCCAATATAGTAGGAAAGTTAGTATTTTAAATAAATAAATGAAAATAGTAAAGAGAAAAATAAGTCTTTTTGTGAAAACCAACTTGTCTGGCGCAACTAGGCAAGAACGTTTCTTGAAAACCAGGCAACTAGCGGACAAGGTTCATAATAAAGCTTGTAAATTTGTATGATTTATTCAAATTATGTATCTTGCAAGTAAGTATGTTTATACTCGAGTTGGTTGATGTGGGATTCCTTAAGGCCCACTTGCCGACAAGCCTTGTCCCATCGACATCAACAAATTATCTGGGACCAAGGTTAGGTTTAGATAAGGTACTTGGGAGCTTGCATGCCTTAATAACAAGTATCCTTGTCATCTACTAAGGAAATACATCAATGTTTCCTGGTGGATGAATTTTGTCGTCCATTTGACTTCGAAAAATCCATTCATGGCTAGTAGAATGTAACTAGTGCCTTGATTCCCATTGACATCAAAGGTGGGATATCTCACATTGGTTAACGACTTCCTTAATGGTCGGTAATCCAATAATTCTTTCTCATGTTCAAAATTGACACCATTTATTCACATATGCAAGATTGCACACAGGTGTGTAGCAGTTGAAGACTATATGGTATTGAGATCTCAACACATGTTCGCCATAGTTTGGATTTTTGCATCGGCATTCCCATTGTCATTTGCAACAGTAGTCACCTTTCCTCAGTTGTTTGGAGACATACAACTCCTCAGGCATGGGGGAGAAGGGGACCTTCATTTCATCCTTCATCCTTCAACCTTCTTCAGTAGGTCACATTAGCAGTCAAATCAGCTCCATTCAGTTCATCCTCCACTTCATTTTGCAGCATTGAGCACATCAATGAAAAAGGTAAACCTTGAGGTAAATTTGTCTTATGATTCTCTAATTCATTAGAAGGTTAAAGAAGCTTAATGATTCACCACTTATCATTCCACACATTTCACTTTTCATAAACCATTATCCTTCTATTTCCTTCCATTCATTACGCATATACTTTGATTACAAGACCATGTTAAAAGAAAAAGTTGTATGGTGCATTAATAAAGGCAGTCTCTATAGTGTCTTCTCAAAGAATTCTATTCACAGGATGAAGTCATTACTTCCATGAAATGATAAAGGAAACCAATTGTAAACATTGGTCCTATGATAACAGAGTATGTGAGCATCCATTCACATACTTACCATCTCCATCACCACCTCATCTCATCCATCATCTCTTCCTCATCCATCCATTTCTTGTCCTTAATTTGTATTACTCTGAAATTAGTATGATATGTTAATATGAAGATTGTTGCCCCACAAGTACCAACACCTCCAAATATTCAAGCAGTGATGCTCCACAAGAACCAGAACCTCCAAATATTCAAGCAATGTTGCTCCACAGGTTCCAACATCTACGAAACAATGTTAGAATTTGTTAATAAGAGATTTGTTTGCATGAGGACATGCAAACCCTCAGGAATGGGGGGATGTTGAGCCTCGAATATGTATATTTTTCCATCACATAGTACCATTATTTCATAACCTAAATTTTGACATTTTTAACTCATTTCATATCGTAATTCCACAACTTGTCGCCAATACATATCCTACGCCTCGTGCTTGATTATCATTAGTTTTCTTAGATTTTCTATGATTAGAGATGATTTATTCATGATTTACTAATGACTTTTTTTGCTAAGTTCATTTGGTGCAGGGTTCCATTGCCAAAATTCTTCACAAACCAATTAAAATAGTTGCTACAGGTTGCGAACGGAATAAATTCATGTAGGCGAAAATATCCAATTTGGAGCTTCGACATCTCGGCATGCTTTCGGGGAAAACTAAGGAAGGTTATTGTCCAAAATGATGTTCTAACACCTTCCCATGAGTTGGATTTCACCTAGGTCGCACATGTGGGTCTCTAGAAGAAAATCAACAAATTTGCTCGAAATCCGCAGAATTTTCAAAATTCCAAGTTTGACCTCGATTTGCATGCATCTGGAGGTGAATATCGAAAATATGAGAAAATGGGTTTTTTTACCAATATAACCAATTATTTATAACCAAAATATTTTCTCAATACTCACTTTTTTTCAAAAGTTATATGCGGGTCTTTAAGGTTTCATAAAAACAACATTGTTTTTCCATCTAGAATTATCTTGCACAAAGAGCCAAACAACCAACTTTGGGCACACTTTACAAGGATATGAAGTCGAATGAGACAAATATAAGAGAATTTTTTGTTGAAAATATGACAAATTAGATTCCCTCCAAGCCATTTTCCAAAATTCGCCATGGTTTGGAATATATGCTAATATCTTTGAGGCCAATTTGTTAAAAATATGCAATTTTCCATAATTAAAGAAAATAACTGATTCGCCTTGTAAATATTATAAATGGCTTAGCCATGTCCTGCGGGAAAGGTGGAGGGAGATAAGGTGTGAAAAAGAGACAAAGTATTGATGTGATCAATTTTTACCTTAAACAAAATTGAATGAATGTATGTAAGTGAACTTATGATTTGAATCTTAATACAATACTTTGCCATGAATTTCATGTAAATGTTATGGTTTTGCTTAATCTTTAGGCATTCATTTAGTCTAAACTAGCTCCAGGAGTGGCAAGGGCCTACCACACTTGGAAAATAGTTCCTTCATTTGCTTAAGTTTTAGAATTTACATTTACAGTGTGGAATGGTTTTCAAACCATAAATCTGAATTCATAGTGTGAATTGCATCTCATATTTAGAGATCTGTATTATTAGTTTGAAGGACGAATGTTTCTTTGATGATTGTAGCATTGTTGGATTTGTTGAGGTTTCCATTATGTGCTTAAGTAATACTTGTGGAGGTATCAACCAATTTAATCCCTATAGAGAATATTATGAGATTAATTACCATGTGCTGAGAAGATTAATACATTGTTTTGAGTTAGACAAATTGCAATATGATTATGCATATTTAATAGGCACTGTTAAGTACAAAACATGTGACTTCTTTCTTGTTGTTGCTAGTACATGAGTGCGAGTAGTGTGAAATGTCAAGTTATTCGACATAGTTTTTATTTGAGGATTAGCCCAATTGATAAAATTATGTAGTTAAAGGCTCTCTTTCTGTTTGATAGTACGAATGTCTCTTTAAGAAAAAAATAGAGTGTGAGTTAGGATGTGTGATCATATTTCGAATAGTGATTGATTTCATTTCCATTGTTTCTGAAGTTTGGTTATGTTTTAGAAGAATAGAGAATGAATTTGATTGTGTAAGGAGGAATTGTATTTTGAACATTGCTTAGTTTAAGTTTTCATTGGTAAGTTTAGTTTCCATTTACTTTCAATTTTTGGTTATTAACTCGTCATTTTGTACTTAAACAGGTCCTAAAATATTATGTTTTATATGAATGATCAACAATGACATGATGACATATTGATGGTTGTAGCTTAGTTTTGAGATTAATTTGAATTATTGTTGGCTTGTTTCATGCAGTCGGGGATTAGAATCGATCTTGTTTGGATTGTTTATTTTCCTTAAGTTTAGAATCGCTTGAATTAGAATTAGTTTTGTTTAAGATTGAAATTAGAATAATCTTGATATTGAATGATAATTATTTTTGTTTCATTTCATATTTCTAAAGTTTATTGTTTGAATTGTAGTTATGTTTTACTTGCATTGAGATTAAGTTTGGTTGATTTAATTTACTTAGATTGAGATTAAAATTGTTTATTTCCATTCTATACTTAATTCAGAAAGATGAATTTGATGTTAATTTAGTTTAGATGCATTGATCTCGCGTTATCTGCGCTTGAGCCTATAAGTATTACGACCCCATATTGATAAGTTAATGTTGGAATTAGAACACATATAATTTCCCCATCATTGAGCTAGCCCACCAAGATATATATAGGTTTACATCCCCTGGGCATTCTCTTCCTCTTCATTTGTTTTCTTGGTTGTGATGCGGGAGCACTCAGGAACAAAGAAAACAAACTCGAGGAGAGGATCAGAACAAAAGAAAAGCGTGATTTAAAGCAGAAAAATGAATAAAGCAGATTTAAAGCCTGCATGCATGAAGCTTTTGTGGAGAAAGCCATGAGAGGATAGGATTGATTTTCCTAAAATTCTTATATATATGTAATGTGATAATATGTGAGATGTATCTGTTTGGTAAGGAAAATTGTGAGCGATCAAGATGTAGTCTGAGTATGAGCTTGTTCTAAGGCTGCAATGCCTTAGATTTAAGCGATGTTTGTATATAATCAAAATAAAATACTCTGTTGATTCGTCGTATCTAGCTATGTATTTTGTAGTTAAATTTATGAATTTATTTCTGTGTGTGAGTTTGTTGGTCGCTGTCCCATTATATTTTATATGTGATTGTCTGTTGTGAGTATAAAGGTAAATTCTGTTGGTGTGTAATATTCATTTTCTCCATAAACCCAGCTTCTCCGTTGAATAACGATGGAAAATTCAGGGACTGCGTTGACGAATCCTGCTGGCCTGTCGATTCCAATATTTTCTCGGAGAGCATTGTGGCGGAGTCGGTAGCCTTTTAAATCCTAAATCCTGCACTGTCACCAGCACACAGGTTACACGCTCGACGGCTCCGGAGGATATCAAGGTTTCTGCTTTCGCCAAAATATAGCATCCTTGAATCAATCGATAGACATAGCCTGAGTTCTAAGTTGTGAGACGCCTTATACCGTCAAATTTTTAGAAGAGTTTAGGATAGAATGAACTGGAATGAAGATCCACGTCTGTAAATTCAGAGGTTTTAAAAGTTAAATAGCTTCCGACCAGACTTGTGGGCCATAATTCACAGGTCCACGATCTTGTTTTTTAAAGAAATTGGGACTTGGGCAACCCCCAAGTTCTCAGTTTCATCAGGTGGTATCAGAGCCAGGTTTCGATCCTGGGACCTGTGGGTTATGGGCCCACACGCTTCCGCTGCTTCTCTTCCTTGCTGATAAAATTGATATTATGAAGACCAGAAGCATATGACCAGGAGGTCATAAATTTTTGTGCCTCGGGAGTCTGATGCGGGAGCACTCAGGAACAAAGAAAACAAACTCGAGGAGAGGATCAGAACAAAAGAAAAGCGTGATTTAAAGCAGAAAAATGAATAAAGCAGATTTAAAGCCTGCATGCATGAAGCTTTTGTGGAGAAAGCCATGAGAGGATAGGATTGATTTTCCTAAAATTCTTATATATATGTAATGTGATAATATGTGAGATGTATCTGTTTGGTAAGGAAAATTGTGAGCGATCAAGATGTAGTCTGAGTATGAGCTTGTTCTAAGGCTGCAATGCCTTAGATTTAAGCGATGTTTGTATATAATCAAAATAAAATACTCTGTTGATTCGTCGTATCTAGCTATGTATTTTGTAGTTAAATTTATGAATTTATTTCTGTGTGTGAGTTTGTTGGTCGCTGTCCCATTATATTTTATATGTGATTGTCTGTTGTGAGTATAAAGGTAAATTCTGTTGGTGTGTAATATTCATTTTCTCCATAAACCCAGCTTCTCCGTTGAATAACGATGGAAAATTCAGGGACTGCGTTGACGAATCCTGCTAGCCTGTCGATTCCAATATTTTCTCGGAGAGCATTGTGGCGGAGTCGGTAGCCTTTTAAATCCTAAATCCTGCACTGTCACCAGCACACAGGTTACACGCTCGACGGCTCCGGAGGATATCAAGGTTTCTGCTTTTGCCAAAATATAGCATCCTTGAATCAATCGATAGACATAGCCTGAGTTCTAAGTTGTGAGACGCCTTATACCGTCAAATTTTTAGAAGAGTTTAGGATAGAATGAACTGGAATGAAGATCCACGTCTGTAAATTCAGAGGTTTTAAAAGTTAAATAGCTTCCGACCAGACTTGTGGGCCATAATTCACAGGTCCACGATCTTGTTTTTTAAAGAAATTGGGACTTGGGCAACCCCCAAGTTCTCAGTTTCATCAGGTTGTGGCTATTAATTATATTTAATATAGCTGATGTAGCCTTTGGGTATATTATTGTATGTCATTGTAAATGTACCAGCAACATTAAAGTATTCATTTAAGCATGTTAGGGTGGGTTGATCTTCTTTTCAAATTTGTATTGTCTATAAAAAATGTGTTCACATTTACATATATATAAGCATGCATGCATATATATACCATTTTGTTTGTTTGTTTTTTTTTTCTTTGATGAAATATAGTCCCCCACTCACTTGCATATATTAGGTGTTGCAAGAGAGGAGACTAGTGCATTGTTAGTTTTTTATAGATTTTCCCCACTTCCCTAGTTTTCTAGATGGAGGATGGTGATAACTACTAGTAGAAAGATTGGATGGATACCCCAAGAGCTTGGTGTGTGTTTGTGTGTATATCAATTATTTTAGTTGGAAGGCTACATGATCTAGCACGAGACTTAAGGTCCACTCAAAAATTTCACATCATATTGTTGGTGAGACTTGAAATATGGAGGCTACATTATTATGTCACTTTTACCAATTGATCAAACCACTCATTTGAAAAAAAGTTTTGAAAGGAATCATCTTCGGTCACCCATATTATTGCTCAACCATATTGGGACATCATCCAAGTTAAGCTAATTAGGTCCCATGGGTATAAATTATGGGGTTATACCCCTTATGTGCACCTTGCATGCAAACCTAGATGGGCTTAAAGACCCCCAACTTTCTTTCTTGTTAGAAAAAATCTCAGTGGCATTTGAACCCAAATGGATAAGGGAAAAGTCCTCTTACTTACTAGTCATGTCACATGCTCATATGTTTGCACACATGCACATGCACATATATAATAGATATTTTTACACTTGAACAATTCAAGAATGATACTTCGGATAAACCCTAGATTCTTTAGGGCATAAGGCTATGTCAACAACAAGACTCAAAACCATTACATCAATGTAAGCTGAAAATATTACTTATAAAAATAAAATCTAAATAAAACTAATAATACTCAACTACACAACCACTCAAACTAAAACCATATAACACAATTTAATTATAATTATAATAATACCACTTCATTTTTTAAATTAAATTTTTATATTTATTTTAATATTCACTTTAACTTAATCTTCACAAATTTTATATTAACGTTAATTTTTGAATTTTCACATGTGATTAACTTAATATTCACATGAATGAGTCCTTTGAATTATATATATATATATATATATATATATATATATATATATATATATATATATATATATATATAATATAGAATATAGATATATTCCACAATTGGGCCTGGACTCTGCCCTAAAACTACTTCTGTTTGGTTAAGAGCTCTTCTTCCTCGGACGTAAGGAAACAGGTTAACAGCCCAAGACCTTGAGGCATCTGGCAGGAGTGAAAACCTGCTCCCTTACGGACCACCAGCCGGTTATTGCAAGAGGCGTGGTTTTCCTTGATAATAGTGATGCGTCCACTGACATTCGTGGATAGCAGCCAGAAATAGTTGTCCTCACTGTTGGTTTGACAACTGAATTTGATAAATTTGTCCACCTTTGAAAAAAATAAATAAATAATATTCTACGATTTAAAAATTATATATATATATATTCCACAATTACAATACTTAGTTGTGTTTTTAAAGGTGGTTGCTTTTCCCTTGTGATATATATTTATTGATATTCCACCATTAAAGTTGGTTTCCTTTTCCTTTTCCTTTTGCAACACAACTTGCTTCATGGGTCAGTGGATGCCTTCAAACATATGTTTGACAATACCTTTGAATTGCTGGCATGACATCATCGGCATCTATTTTAATGGTTCATTTCTTAACATTAAGTAATGTGGTTTAATAGGCATCGTATAATCTCTAGATTATATTTTAGATATCATATAAATAATTAAATATTTATAGTAGATTTTAGATCAACATGGTTTTTTATTTAACGTGTGGATTTATAATGTTTCCATTATAGGAAAACCCATAAGTACGAGGTTTACAAAAATAAATTATATATATATATATATAGATAAATTAAATTAAATTATTATTATAATAAAAAATTGATATAATTTGATAGTTTATTATTTTTGTTGTTTTTTAATAATTATTTTTAATGTACACAGAATAATATAATAAGGTGCATTTTAATTTATATTGGTTTAGTATTTTTTTATATTTATTCTGTATTTTTATTATTGAGTTTAAAATTTATTTGGTATAATATTTTTCATATAAGTATATTTTAGCAATGCGTTTTGAGTACATAAACATAGTTATTTGATGATTATGAGGTGATGGATTTTCAAGGATTGAAATTTATTATTAAATATTTTTTTGATACATAATTTATGTTTCAATCATTTAACACTTTTTGAAATATTTCCAATGATATATAATATGCATGGTTTCACATTTTAATGATTTGTCAACAATTTACTTAATTTTGAGTAATTGAAGTTGACCATGAAGTGGTTTGTTATCAAAATATAAATATATATATATATATATATATATATATATATATATATATATTATATATATATATATATATATATATTTGTGACTAAACACCTCTATTCTACATAATATATTCTTCCACTATTTAACATTCTCTAAAATATTTTCACTTATATATGAAACATATATATTTTCCTCACGATGAACCGTTGATAGTTTTCTCAATTTTAAGTTCGTAAACATAGTTATTTGGAATGGTCATATGTTAAATTGATTTTAGAAATTAGAACATGTAATTAAACACCTCTATCTCACCTAACTATTACTTTCACCATTCAATTTCTTCACAAACTTTATCTTTCTCTATATATATATGGTTTTGCCTCTTAATGATTTGTCAACAAGATTCACAATATTATATAATAAATTTTTTAATTTCTACGAGACACTTTTATTTTATATATATAAGCTTTATTATTTAATACTCTTTTAAAACTTTCCAATATTATATCATATACTATCATTTCATCTCCTAATAATTTGTTAACAACTTTCACACTTTTAATATATATAAATATAATTAATAAAATAATCATAATACCTAATAAAATATAAAATAATCCAACAAAATTAAACATTAAATCTAAAACACCCACATCATGTCATTATACATAAAACCATCCAACCCCATATACACAATGTGACCTAAAAAGATTTCTTATTATCAACTTACTACAATTATATCATATTATTTATTATTATACTATAATAAATAAAATAATACAAAATAATATAAGCATTAATCTAATATCAAATATAATAATATAACTTTAATACACAAAGAAGAACACACTTATGAAACATATAAACATATTTGCAGGTTTCAAATAACCTTAACCCCGTATTACAGTAGTAAGTATAGTATTTATGCTTACCAAATAGGTCATAAAATTGAATGAAATAATATTCATATAAATACTTGTTGAGTTAAAAAATAAACACCACATATTTTACGAACAATATTAGATAAATACAGTTTTCATTCAACAGGTTTATATGGTATTTATTTATATATTTTTAATTGTTTTGAGAGATGTTTTACTGTGTAATATTGAATAGAAGAGATATTGTAACGATAGGTTAAGTAAGATGTTGTATTGATGTGTTAGATGAGATGTTATAATAAAGTGTTAATGTTAATTGAATTAAAAATAATAAAATTAATAGGTTAATTAATTTTATACATGTAATTTTTTAAGAAAAAAATATTATTAATATATATATTATATTAAAAGAAATATAATAATAATGGTTTTATATTATAATCATGATATTTTAAAATTTTAGGTTTAAATTTAATTAATAAACACATAATTTGAATCTAGATCTATTTCAACATCAAATCTCTTGAGATATACAACTTTTTTAAAACATAGAACATGAGAAAAAAAAAAGATAAATTTGGTATTAAGAGAATATATATATATATATATATATATATATATATATATATATATATATATATATATATTTGATAATACATATAATTACATAGATATGTGTGTTTTAGTTTTTTTTAATATTTTTAAATTTAAATTTTAATATGATATAGATAATATTGATTTTATATATATATATATATATAGATGAATGGAAAAAATATTTATGATAAATATTAAGTTTTTATATGTTTATTAATTAAACCTTAAATATGAATTATATTATTATTATTATTATTATTATTGAAATTTCTTAAAGATTCAAACTGTTTATGTAATTTTCTAAAACAAAAGATTTGAATCTATTCTACTCATCAACAGAAACAATTAATTGATCGAGAAATCACAAAGCATACAAGAGAAAGAATTCAATCAACACATTACACAATGATTTCCTAAGGAATGCCATAGTTAAAAACCCATGTGATCTGTATACTACATTAGTCAGAAAATATAAGAAGATTACAATGCTTTTCTCAAGCCCGAGCAACCTCTGCACTATCTCTATATGTCTCACTACTTCCTAGGAAAGCCTGGGATGAATAAAATATATTGTGCTCAAACTTTAGCTCAACCCGCACAAGTATTTTCTATCCTCTGCCTAATTAACTACCTTCGGTCAATACTTAGCCAAATTTCCAAGCCTCCAAGCTCATATTTCCTTGCATTGTTCAATGAGGAATTAGGTCTCTATTTAATAGGAATTTTCCTCCATTGGATTGTGCAGTTCCTTTAGGCTTTTCCTCTGTCTGAATGCACCATCTGCACAATTTGGATGACCACACAACTGATAGTATATTGTCCCTAAAATCCAATCTCAAATGGGTAACTCTCAGATCTGACATGCATGATTTATTTATGAATGAATCATCAGTTAATTGGTTGATCACTGCAGGCAACACCACACTGCACTTCAGGTAGCACCACAATGCACTTCAAGAAACACCACACTACTAGACCTCCCACTAGTTCCTCCATCAATTCGAACTAGTTTACCGATTTTAACTTAGTTAGGCTGAATTAATTACAACTCAAAATAAACTCAACCAGGGCTCCTATAATGTAGGAGATGCTCTACATGACTATAGTCAGACCCTTAACTCAAATTAACTGGGCTAACTAATTCAAATTAACTTATTTAACTAATGCAAGTTGTCATGAGATGTGGAATTACAATTTTATTCCAAATTTAATTCAAGGACAAAATTAAATTAGGATTTTCTTGTTGCATTTTCAACACTCCCTCTAAACAAGAAAGGGATTCACATCTACCCTGATCCAACACCTTTGGAATGCACTGCATGCAACACTTCTCACTATAATTCTTCTACTGCAACATCTGCGAATGAGATTAAAAAAATAAAAATAACCACAGAATTAATTTGCAACTATCTACTGGGAAAATTGTGTTGCTACTGAGCCTCCTACTCTTCTATCAACACTGCTTTGCACTCCTCAGTATCTGACTGACATTGATCCTCCTGTTATTGAATATTGTGGGCCCCTGTAGCAAGGTAATGATCCCTGAGACAAAAACACCTCAATGGACCTCGCCCAAATTCTTGCAACTCTTGGAACTATTGCTTCACATCGTCCCACCTCACACCACAAGGTATAACTGCATGCAAAGCGAACTCTAATTTACTCATATTGTTGTTGCTATTGTTATGTTGTTGTTTTTGCATTACTGTTGCAACTACTGCAATAATGAGTCTGGTCTCCCCATATCCTAAAGTACTAGCTTCCATAGGGTTTCTTCCTCTAAAACTAGACTCCTTCTGAGTCTTGATCTCCCCGTGGGAAATCTCTCTGCTCCTCAATCTACCAATGTCAATGATCACAAATCCTTTTTGTGTCATTAAAAATTGGCTTATTGATCTACCCACTAGCAGCCTTTTAGCTCCATTAAGAAGTTTGCACATTAGGTCATTTGGATCTTCCTTGAACTAGAGCTCCATCAATCTACAATTTGAAATTCCTGATCTAATGTGAATCCTGCTATACTAGTGATTCCTTCTCAAATACCATGTAGAACTTTCTACAAATCTAGCTCTGATACCATGTAGACATTTCTATAAATCTAGCTCTGATACCATGTAGAAATTTCTACAAATCTATCTCTAATACCATGTAGAAATTGTTATGAATCTAGCTCTGATACCATGTAGAAATTCCTTGTAGATTCAAAATGCTAATTGTAATATATTAAAACAAAAGACTTAAATATACTCTACTCATCTGTGGAAACAATTAATTGATCTAGAAATCACTAAGCATACAAGAGAAATAATTCAATCAACACAATACACAATGATTTCCTAGGGAAATCCATAGCTAAAAACTCATGCTATCTATATATTGCATTAGTCATAAAATATGAGAAGATTACAATGCTTTTCTCAAGCCTGAGCAACCTCTACACTATCTCTATATGTCTCACTGCTTCCTAGGCAAACCTTGGATGAATACAATATGCTCTGCTCAACCTTGAGCTCAACCTGCATAAGTATTTTCTATCCTCTACCTGACAGACTGCCTTTGGCCAATAGTTAGCCAAATTTCCAAGCCTCCAAGCTCATATTTCTTTGCATTGTTCAATGAGGAATTAGGCTTCTATTTAATAGGAAATTTCCTCCATTGGATTTCACATTTCCTTTAGGATCTTCCTTTAACTACATGCACCATATGTACAATTCGGATGATCTTACAACTGATATTACACTGCCCCTCAACTAGGTAACTCTCAGATCTGACATGCATGAGTTATTTGTGAGTGAATCATCAGTTAACTGGTTGATCACTATAGGTAGCACCACATTTCACTTCAGGAAGCACCACACTGTACTTCAGGCAACACGACACTGTACTTCAGGCAACACTGCAATGCACTTCTGGCAGCACCACACTACACTTCAAGTGGCACCACACTACTAGACCTCCCACTAGTTCCTCCATCAATTGGAACTAATTTAACTGAATTTAACTCAGTTAGATTGAATTAATTAATTACAACTCAAAATAAATTCAAACAAGGCTCCTATAATGTAGGATACACTCTACATGACTCTAGTTAGACCCTCAACTCAAATTAAATGAGCAAACTAAGTCAAATTAACTTAGTTAACTAATACAAGTTGTCATGAGATGTGGAATTACAATTTTATTCCTAATTTAATTCAAGGACAAAATTAAATTAGGATTTTCTTGTTGCATTTTCAATAATTATTATTATTATACCATGGTGAATTGGTAACTTTTTGGAGTAATTTTAGTGAGGCCCAAGTTCAAATCTAGTGGTTGCCACTATAACACCAAGAGTATATCCAATGGCCCTTAAGCTATATATACCAGGAATTTATGACTTAGCTAGTGCCAAGACTTCACAAGGGTGTGGGAGCCTACTCCTTGAGCCTTGTCACAACAAAACAAAGATGTTCCTCAATGGTATTTGAAATTGGATAGAGGGGATAAAATCCCATTGTGCCAACCACTCAATTGTTATAAGAGGGGACAAACATGAAATTTAATTATGTTAATAATAATACTCCAATTTTAAGGTCATTGTCAACCTACACATCCAAGTAGTATATGAGACCCCTTTTCAATTTATAAAGGCATACATTCTTTAGTTCCCTCTTATTTTAAACATGTGACCTCTTAGAAGGAAACACATGCCCTTAACTAGTAGACCTATTCAAGTTTATTATTATTATTATTATTATTATTGTTATTATTATATTAACATAATATAAATACAATATAATATAATACTAATATATCATATATTAATCTCATTATTATTTTAATTATAATATTACTAGCCTAGATCCATCTTAAGCCTAGATCTATCAAGCGTTGAGAGGGATCAAATATCTCGAGGTGCAAACCTCTTTTTTAAGTGCAAAACTTGAGGAAAGGTTTGTGCCTCAAGAGATTCGATCTCTCTTGGTGCTTGGTAGATCCGAGGATATGATGGATTTAAGATGGTTTATAATATCTATATATTGTGACATTTATATATTGTATATTTTTATTTATCTCTCTCATGATTATAAAAATAAAAATAAAAGTCCTATAATACTAATTCCTTTGATCTTTAGTTTCAATTTATCATTTTTTAATTTTATTTTATTTTTTAAAATACAATCATTACATATGTGAATATTTTATTTTAATAAAATATATTATAAATTTAGTTTTGGGGGTTAGCTCAATGGGTCGAGTCCCCATTGTTAAAGCACACCTATTATTGAGACGTCACTGGTTCAATTCTCTTGACACTCTCGAGGTCAGGCTCTGTGGTTGAGCCAACAAGAAGTGATCCCTTCGGGATGATTTTTCTAGTACACATATTTTGTGGAAATAATGGTCACCGATATCCAAGGACCGCGTTGCCGCTACGACAATGACCCTCCAAAATTTTTTCCTATGTAAATTTTGGAGCCCACCCCAACTGTCATTTCAAGCCCCCTTATGTCATCATGTGGTTTGATTTGTTATTTGTGGTTTTTCTCCTAATGTCACATCCTCCTAATTCAACGTTTCTTAAGTGTCGTCAGTTAACCATTAGAAATGTTTAAGTTAGTAAGTTTAAGGCTAGGTGAACTCACAATATTTCTATACTTAGAGACTTGCCTTCTTACCATACACACACTAAAAAAAACACATAAAAGTGGGAAAAGAAATAAAAAAAGTAAGAAGCGCACTTTAAGTTGACGAAGACAAGCACTTGAGTTGATTACATTCCTTCAGGCTGGAGTGTGCCCTCCTTGAGCGCATTCATTTAGGTTGAGCAAGTGCACCCTACCTGGGTGCACTCCTTTGTTTCGAAGACAAGTGCCTTGTCCAGTTGCATGCATGAGCCAACTTGTTGCATGAAGGTGCACTCCTAGAAAATAGGAGCCCCCTTAGCTCCTCTTAACGACCCCTTTCATGCGACGACAAGTGGCACTCATGCATGAATCAATTTTGCATGTTAATTACTTCAAATAAACTCATTTAATCATTCTTTACATAATCATTTCATCTGAGTTGAGCGCATGGCTAGGAAATCAAGAAGCTCTTCATCGACCAACGCAACAAGTAAGTTTGCATGCTCAATTTTTTCACCGTTTTTCATGATTTCACTGTCGAAACTTTATTTGCTTATTTTCGATCACTTGTTTTGTAGTTTTTTTTGCTAGAATTTTGTTGAATCTTCATCTTGCAAGTGTTAATCCACTATCACATGCAAGAAAATCTTCACATTCTTGAAACCTTCTATCTTCCACCATGCATGCGACAACAACTATAAAGCCTTTCATATCATTCTCCTCCTCACCTGATCATCAAATTCTATTGTTTAAACTTGTTCTTGAGATTCTAATAGGTAGAGTGCACTCTTTGAGCTCGAAGCTCCATCAAACTCGAAAACTGCACTCTGTTTGACCAAGTTTTCTTCTTGAGCACATGAGCGCATCATGAAGGCACAACACCTTTCCCTTCAACCCATCAAAGTGCTAAAGTGTGCCCTATTTTCCTTAAAGAACATCAGGAGGGAATGAAGCAACATTCATTCATCCCTTCGACGTGCAACGTTGTACCCTCCTTTGCCTTGAGCCAATAGGCGCATTTTGTTTCTCTCATCCTTCATCCCTTCGACTGTGACAGTGCACCCTCCTTGTCTCCTTGAGCACATGGGCGCACATGGAAGACCTGAAGGCCCATTTTTCTCCTCCTTCGACTCTTCAGGGTGTGACAATGTGCCCTTATTTATTTTTCTTCCTTTCTTGAGCACACAAGTGCACTACGAAGCCCTGAATGACCATGCATGCCCCCTTTGTGCTTTGAAAGTATGCCCTCCTAGTTTGCATGTGTATTTTCTCTTGCACACAAGTTATTTTAGGTTGTCGTTCACAATTTTTCATGATCTATCAACTATAATGGCTCTTTGAACTGATTTACAAGTATTGTTGCATAGTTAGGTTGTTTTAAGCTAATAATATCACTATGAGTGTGCTGCCCAAAACAGGCACTCGTGCTACAAGTGTTGCCACTTTTTTTTCATCTATTGGAGACATGTCACCTCACAAAGTGACCTCCAAAGAAATTAAAAAAAAAACATTGATGAACTTGTGGAAGTTACAAGGCATAATGTTCCCTTATACACAAATACTCAGTGCTTCATTGATACAGGAATACAGGTCAATTGGAGAAAAATATACAACACATTCTGTTATGCTTCTTAACCTACAAAGCAATACCGAACAGAGAATATGCGAGAGAAAATACCCAAAACACAGAATATGCGAAGAAAATATACCCAGAACACAGAATAGCAATGATTTTATTACTCAGAGAGAAATGTTCACAGGCCTCTTCGAGGGGGCAACCTCCAATAGAGCAGAGCTCGATTACAAAACAAGACACGATGCTCCTCGCAGGGAGTCTCTATCCTTTATATATGACTCATACATGCAATACCACGGGTCAATACCGTGGGTTTTATTAATACCATCTATCTAATACTACCGCCCATTTACCCTTTATTTAATACTACCGCCCATTTGCAACTAACTGTGGTCCCTTCATTAATTG
Source organism: Pinus taeda (assembly GCA_000404065.3). Classification (NCBI taxonomy): domain Eukaryota; kingdom Viridiplantae; phylum Streptophyta; class Pinopsida; order Pinales; family Pinaceae; genus Pinus; species Pinus taeda. The sequence continues at coordinate 2,386 of APFE031181026.1, read as the reverse complement.
CGGGTTAACCACTTACAAATATTAATATGGGCTTTATTGACTCTTGACTATGACGTGATCCCATGACATGAATAAGGGGTTAGGGTGGGACCCTAACATGCCCTCCCCCTTAAGACTAGCCTTGTCCTCAAGGCTGAAGCTGCGGAAACTGCTGAAGAATAGTAGCTGGTTCCCAAGTTGCATCTTCCGGAGAGGTGTCTTTCCATTTGACGAGGACCTCTTTAATCATGCGGCCGCGCAGGTGCTTGTCTCGTGTGTCTAGAACCTGTTCCGGTTGAAGCCAAATTGACCCTTCCTCGTCCAATTCAGGTAGACTGGTTTGAACTCGGCAATTGTTCCAAATCACTTTCTTGAGGCACGATACATGGAAAACTGGGTGGATTTTTGCTGTAGGTGGCAAAGCCAACTTGTAAGCCACTTCTCCAATGCGCTGAAGTACTTGGTATGGTCCATAGAATTTTGGAGAGAGCTTTTGACATCCCTTGTCTTTGAGTGATGTTTTCTTGTAGGGTTGCAGCCTCAATAAGACCTGATCCCCTTCTTGAAATTGGCGCTCTGAGCGATGTTGGTCAGCCTGTTGCTTCATACGGTTCTGAGCTTGATGAAGATTCTCGCGCAGGTGGGCGAGCATGGTTGCGCGGTGTTGTAGGAGTTGATCCACGGCTTTTACTTTGGAGCACCCCGTGAGATAAGAAGTAGGGGAAGGCGGAAGTTGACCATAGACTGCTTCATAGGGAGTCATTTTGGTGGTGGCATGATAGTTGGTGTTATACCACCATTCCGCCAGAGGTAACCACTGTACCAAAGTGTTTCTTTTCTGAAGTGAAACACCTAAGGTAGGTTTCTAGACGTTTGTTGACTGCTTCGGTTTGCCCATCTGTTTGCGGATGATATGAAGTACTGAGTTTGAGTTGATTGCCTTGTATTCTGAAGAGTTCCTGCCAAAAATTACTGGTGAAGATTGGGTCGCGGTCGGACACAATAGAAGTGGGCATGCCATGCAATTTGAAGATCTGATCCATGAAAGTTTGGGCAACCAACATTGGTGTAAATGGTTGGGGTAGGGCGTAGAAATGAGCATACTTTGACAGTCGGTCCACAACCACCATGATGACTGACTTGTTGCCCGACTTTGGAAGACCTGTAATGAAATCCATGGAGACCTCCGTCCAAATTGACGCCGGAATGGGCAATGGTTGTAATGTGCCTGGTGTGTTGACTGTTTCCCCTTTATGGCGTTGACAGACGTCACATTCTGCTACGAAAGTAAGGATGTCCTGTTTCATACCAGTCCAAAAGAATGATCTTCTGGTGCGCACATACGTCTTCTGAAAGCCCGAATGTCCTGCAATGGGCGATGAGTGCAATTTTGCCAAAATGCTACGTTTGAGGGTGGATGTTGGTGATATTACGACTCTGTCCTTGTAGCGAAGAATATCATTATGCCACGAGTAGCCCTTGCTGGAATTAGAATCCACCTGTAGTTCAGAAATAAGTTGGGAGAGCCCTGGATGTGAAAACCATTCCCTGCGAGCTTCTTCAATCCAGTCTGGAATTGGGAGGGAAATTGCGAGCAATGTACTTTCCTCCTCAAATTGGCGTGACAATGCATCTGCTACCCGGTTGTCTTTCCCTTTCTTGTAAATGATCTCATAATCATATCCCAGCATTTTTGCGAGCCACTTGTTTTGTTGTGGGGAAGATAGGCGCTGCTCCAGAAAATATTTAAGACTGTGATGATCTGTGTGGATTTGGAAACGTCGTCCCAACAGGTAAGGTCGCCAGATCTCTACTGCATGTAAGATGGCCATCATTTGCTTCTCGTAGGTAGATTGTCCCAGATTCCTCCCACTTAGTTGTTGGCTGGTGAAGGCCAATGGTCGCCCTTCCTGCATTAAAACTGCTCCAATACCTGTTCCCGATGCATCACATTCAATGACAAATGATTTGGTGAAGTCCGGTAGGGCTAAGACTGGAGTGGTACACATGGCGTTTTTGAGCGCGATAAATGCCTGTTGTGCTTCCTCGGTCCAGAAGAAGGAATTTTTCTTGAGGAGTTGAGTGAGGGGCTTCGCTATGCGGCCATAGTTGCGGAAAAATTTACGATAATAGCCTGTGAGACCCAAAAATCCTCTCAAGCTCTTCAACGTCTTCGGTTGAGGCCATTCTTGCATTGCTTGGATCTTTTTGGGGTCCACCTTGACACCTTCACGTCCCACAATGTGGCCCAAATACTCAACTTCTGCCATGCAAAACTCACACTTAGACATCTTGACAAATAATTTATGCTTGCGGAGCAGTTGCAATGGTAGATCTACATGCTGAAGATGTGCCGCCCAGGTGCCACTATAGATGAGAATGTCATCGAAGAAGACTAGGACAAATT
>APFE031181019.1:0-17848 GCA_000404065.3 Pinus taeda | reverse complement strand
TATAAAATCTTAAACTAAGTATATACCTTATTATTTAATTAAAAAAGTTTCATACATATCTATTTGGATAATAAACTCATTAATAAATATTCAGCTTTTGAATACATATCTTTAACAAATTCAAAACGCAAAATTGATTATACAATGAAAAATCATCTTTATAATGAGTAGGTTGTGTGGGGACTATAACAATTAGTATGGACTATAACAATCAATTGATCATTCATTCTATATTAGTTTACTCTTTGACCACAAGCTTTAACGTAGGACAACAATATTTTTCACCAAATTCATTTGTCATCTTGGCACCAGTACCCTTTTCATGCACATCGAAACTCGATGTATTCACACACCACGTTCATGCTTATACATTTCATGATCAAATAAATCTATCAATCTCATGAGCATCCTTACCCATATGTAAAACATATTTACCACTCAATCAATTTTAAAACTATAATAAAATATACGGAGCACGTATTCTCTCTCTAAGCACTCATTATCTTTGATAAAATATTCACATTGTTTCCTTATAAGATGCATACATTATAACATATAAGATCTCATGAATTTGATTCTCTTCTTTAATAAAGGCACTTATTTCAACATAATAATTCAGGTACAAGTTCTCATATTAAAACCCAAGGTGTATATCCTCGTATCCATGACCACTCACGCGAATGTAAATTATCACAATGATCAATCACAAACCCAAGGCCCTTCAACACACCTTCAAAGGCGACTTTAAAATCTTCCTTTAACACTCAATCTCTTCTTGATTACGGTAGTGTGGGAATTACAATTTCAAATATCATTCAAAAACCAACTCATCATTTAACAATTTCAAAGCAAATACTTATACAACGAGTTTCCATTCTTAAGCAATGCAATTTCTGAAACAATACGCAAATTAACATACCTCAACTTAATTTCCAAGAATGACCATGATCCCAGCCAAAAATCGACTGTCATATTATTTAGACATAAACAGAGAATTTTGAGTTCTTCCAGTGAATCGCCAAGCATTTTTGCTAGGACACACCCTACAAAACTTTTCCTATAACCAAATTATGGACCTTCCCTATGGCCATGCCATCTTTCATTTGAAATCATTAAGGCTGTGCTCGATCATGTTGTTCAAGTGTTTAAGTATTCCTTTAATAATTTTGAGTGTCGAAGCAACTTTCTTACATATGATTAGCTCGTGATGCCTCATAGCACAGTTCTTTTAAGAAAGCCCAACTATTAATGTGTACCATTGGAAGTCAAGCATTGTGCAGTCCTTGATCACATTCATTGTGCAATCCTTGATGATATTGACTATTCAATCCCTAATGACACCGTCTACGCAACTTCCAGAGATGGTGATTTTGCAGTCCTTGTGGGCAATGCTTATGTAGTCCCTAGAGATAGAGATTGTGCAATCCTTAGGGACAACGACAATGTAAGGGCATCCTTTGTAGGTAGAGATTGTGCAAACTTTCTTGACAGCGAGATTGTACTTCTTCAAGTTAGTCAATTCACTCTTGGCTCCTAGTTCTCCGAGATGCACTAAGCGCACTCACCAATCTTAACCCTAATTGCATGTTTTCTTTCCCTGTATAAAGAGTCTAGTCTAGAGCTCATCTTCATATTCATATTTTTCTTTTGAGCTCTGTGCACTCTTGGAATATAAGGAGAATTCTCTCACTCATGGTTGTAAATGCCCCATCTTCTAGGTGAGTTTCCCAATTGTAATTTTTCTTTTGCAAGTGTCACTTTTGCTTCCTTTTTCTCTTACATGTGTCATTTTTACTTGCTCTATCTTTTGCAATTGTCATTTTTTCTAGTTTTAATTCTTTCATGTGTCACCTGTGTTTTTCTTGTGTTTGCATGTGTCGCTTTTAATCTTGCAAGTGTTGCTTTTTCTTGTTTTGATATATCATAGGAGAACCATGGAAAACCATCTAGAGGCAGCGCCAAGGCACCCTCTTGTACTAGTTGATGCTATTTATCAGTAGAACATGTGTTGAACACATTATTATGGCATAGTGCACCTTTTAGTTGTAGTCGACACTTGTCTTGTAAAGGTACATATTAAGTGTCACACTTGGAGATAAGTGTCTCTCTATTATCGTCTTGCTATATGCATGTTGGTTTTCGGTACTGTGTATCTTCTTGCTATATACATTGGCGTATATATGTGTGTGATCATGTTCAAGACCTATCACATGATTTTATTCTCTTTTCTCATTGATCTCGCACATAGTCAATTTTGGAGTTCTTCTGTATCCTCACATCCTGCGCAACTCATGAGCACATTCAACTTCTAGCTAGGTGATGAGAACGCTGTGCATTTATAAGCCACAATGATGAAGTACTTATCTCTTGTCATTGTGCATTGTGTAATCTTAGAGGACAACCTCCTTCAACTGCACATTGAACAAATTTATAACTCAGACCATTAACCTTGCTACTTACACTTACCCATTGCACAATCCTTGATCATTCTTGTCTTCATTGCACATTGCATTGTCATAGTGGAAAGTAAGGTCATTCTTAATCCCTTGCAACCCTCATGTAATAGCTAGATCCTTGTCATCAATCATTGTGCATTGCACAATCATAGTGTTCAATATTTTCATTCTTGTCTCCTAAACTTTCGCACTGAATAGTCCTTGATCAATCCTGCCTTGTATTGTGAATTGTGCAGTCTCAGCAGATAGTGGGTCATCTCTAGACCCATGCAAAAGTAAACTACACAATTCATATAGCTTCGTGCTCATCCACTTTGCACTACAAAGTTACAACACCTAGGATTGATATCCTTGTCTCTTGTACTTTCCCAATGCACAAATCATTTCTTGCCTCTCCCTTCTTATTACGCACTATGCAATCAGAGTTTCCAGGCCCTCGCTCCCTGCCTCCTAACCATGCACATTATCCCACCATAGATAGAATTTGTATAAGATAGGATAGGTGATTTCAGGACTGATGTTGTCTTGTCATGCATGAATGCCATTTGTAGGTGTTATCAACCTATCATGGTAGGATGATTCTTAAGGAGGTCATCAAGAAGAGGTTATGAGAAGGACAGTTTTGGAGATGAGACACAAAGGTGCTATCATGTAGGAGTAAAGGAATCTGGAACCAAGATATAGAGATGGCAACTCATCTTGACTTAGAAGGTTCTAATACTTATCGTGACCCTTTAGAGGGTGAAGATGAAGTAAAATCTAGATCTATCATTAAGGATTGAAGACAGAGCAACAAAGAGGAGAACTTGGAACCTAATACATTATAATGTAGCCTAATGTCATAGTCGCCAACTCATGGCTTCTCAATGTGTCATCACAAAAGTATTATGTTGTCCATGTATTTTGCCACAATTTTTGGAATGTAATTTTGTATTTCCAAAAAAGAGAAAAATGTATAATGTTTGGAATCCCAAGGGTCACAAATGGAATGTGGAAAGTCACTAGGAAGTCCTAGAGTCATGTAGGAGCTCGAAGATCACATAGAAGCTCAAAATTCATATGGGATCTCAAGAATCACGAGGGAGGTGAAGAGTCATATGGGAGGTGAATGGTCATATGGGAGTTGAATAGTCACCTCATTTGTTATAAATAAACCCTCATCTCTCTTGAAAAGGACTTTTCACCTTGGCTTCTCTAGGTTGGCATAGGAGAGAAGATCGTTCTTTGGAGGAGAAAGTGGTGACTTAATGTTCCACTGTTGGGCTAGTGTTGAATTGTTGTAATTGTGTATCTTGAAACTTGCACTTAATATTTGAAGCTCTCATAACCAACAAATTTTCATGCACACATTATGGAATTTGTAAGACTATTATTTTCATTTGCGGTATATGTTTGTGTTCATATGAACTAAATAAAATGTACTATTTCATTGATTTTGGTATACATCCTGTTGAATGTGTGTTTTTACTTACTTTTATGATCATTGTTACCTTATGAACAATTTTTTAGGTTAATTAAAAATTCCGTCTATGCTCATGTGTTTCTTTATTAGGATAGTACTATTAGTTTTATTCGAAAATCTTACTTTCTCCCTTACCATCCATGAAAGTACCTTATATACATTGCAATTGTATGCTTCACAGTGTCAACTTACTTGCTTGTTTCAAAGTTTATGTGCATACTCCCTTATGTTGTTTATTGCAACCAAGGGAAACCTTTAACTTATAGTGACTGGGCCTATTATCTGGAAGGGGATCCTAGTCGAAATGTTGTGAGGTCTAGTTGGGACTTCATACCAATGAGAGCCCTTATGTTGGAGGATGTCTAGCACCATCAACAATTGGTGCTAGAAGGAGGGCCATATGACAAGCTGAGCCCAATGAGTCTATTTTAAATCTTCAACTTGAAATGGCTCATTCCCAAATCTTAATCCTATTATGTTTTTCCAAATAAATTGATCTTACAATCCCCGCGGAAATTATTCATGGCTTGTCTCAATTTAAATTCGATGGGAAGGGTGAACTAACAATGCTTGGACATATGTTTCATTTTTTTCATTTTTGTCTTTCTACTGGAATAAATTGTAAGGATGTCATGGCTAGATTTTTCAACTCACACTTGACTTTTTTTTCAAGAATTGGTTTCACACATTACCAACTACTTCTATTCATTGATTTGAGGAACTTGTTAAGAAGTTTCGTGAAGATTATAATATGTATTATTATAAATATGTATATAAAAGGATTAATAAACTTAGAATGAAATCCAATGGAACATTTCAGTATTTATTTGATTGGTTTCTTCACCTTTTCTACGAATTTTCCAAAGAAGATGTCAATTGGGATTTCATGAGTGAGAATTTTCAGTGTTTGGTTCCAATCTCGGTGAAACAATTTGAATCAGATTCTCCTATTGATTTTTCTCTTCCAACTTTTCTTAATCATGAGGAACCTCCATTCTTAGAGGAGGAATCTATTACTATTTTTATTCCTTGTCCTAGTTTCTAATTAACGAAAAAAATGGTTCCTCATGCCAAGGTTAGAGTTGTGAAATATGAAAACCAAAGTGTTGATCTATTTCTCCTACATTCATCTTCTTTCCATGAACCAATCTTTATTAAAAGAACATTTAATGTTTTTCATCATTCCATTGAATCTAATGTGAAGGTTGATCCCTTGATTCTTGAAGATAACACTAACATGTATAATCTTAATCTTGAATCTGATTCGAAGGAAAGTAGTTTTTCTTCAAGGGATACTTTTCATCCTCTATCATTTGCAACTCATGTCCCTTTATATCTCGATTCTCTTAATCAATCTTCTCCACCAGTAATTGCTCCAAATAATTTTGATTCTTAGTTTTTTGGTTCACATGGTGATCAAGTACAAGGTGGCTATATCTCACAGGTAGAGGAGCAAAAGCTTGAAGACACTTTCCATATTACTTCCCTCTTTCAGATTCCTCCATGTAAAAATGATGAGCAATCATCTTTTGATCCTCATAACTAGTCAAATGATCTAAAAATCCTTACTCAAGTTGAAACCTTAGACAACCATGATCATGGCATTCATGTTTCTGCTGATATAAGTAGTGATGAATGACCAAGTATATTATATGATTATTTTCTTCCTCAAGAAGACTTAGATTTGCAAGGCTTTGATCTAATTGTTTGCAAATTCCAATTTTGGATTGGGATAATATTTCAAATCAAGATTCTCTCTAAATTCCTCTTATCCATACATCTCTAGATTCAACACTAGAAGAATCAAACAATCAGACTTTTGAAGATTTAATATACCTTATTGAAGAAGAAAAATACCAATAAGAAAATTACATTAGTATGTCATTCTTTGACCATTATTCTGAAGAAATTTATGTTGATTCAATCAATCTTCATCCTCGTCATGATATTCCCTTACACACACTCCCCTTCTATCACTAAGGCATTGTTGTGGGTCAAAGTGGGTTTTCAAATGATCCTACAGAGAATAACATCCATGATGATGCATTGTTGTTGAAAGCTTAAATGAGTGTGAAAAATTTGAATTGTGAATAAGATTCAATTGTAACTTATGTTTCTACTCCTAATTATTTTCATCTTTCCTCAGCTTTGACACACAATTCATTGTACTAATATGTGTTTGATGAGAATTTTATGCTAGCAGTTTCTTTCAATCCCTTAGATATTTAACATGTTGACTTTAACTACAATTAGATACAGGATGGTGTGGTGTCCCAATTAGAAGATAAAAATATCGAATCCATTGTTCATGATTTTTTTAGTTGTCAATCTTTCGTAGGTCAGGAGGAACATGTTACAAATGTTCAATGAATCCCTCCTACTAATTTAACTGGATTATTTACCCATGAAAAGTTCCATATGCTTAATCTTAAATGTGATCAAGTCATTGGCATTAACAATGTTTTCATCAAAACATCTAATGATTGTGGTACTTATCTACTTGTATGTTGGGTTGTGTTATATTCTTTCCACGACTAGCCCACGTAGTTAACCAGGGGGTTAGAAGGGGAGTGGAGCCCCCCTTCGTTGCACCGATTGCGTAGCGTGGGGAGTCATAGGGGGTCTGGGGTAGAACCTTGGAAAATTTTGGTTTTGGACCCTATGTTATGATGCGCGGACCTACCTATGGTTTTGTGCATGATTTTTCGGTCCATGCTTATGGATGTGATGGTTTTTAGTCCATGGTATTCGATGCTTCGGCATGTATAAATATGTATTATAACATTGAAAGGAATATAATGAAAAATCAAGCTGTTAGTCCCAGTTTTGGGATCCAGGGGAAAATCTCTGTGTATATGTGTTTTATGTGGTATGCTCTTGCATTGTTTATCTTTTGTGTTTTAGAATTTGTATGGAAGTAATTTATGTATGCGGTTAGAACCTATATTTAGTATCAGAGTTACTTTGGCTTCAAGGGGAAGCCTTTGTTGCTGAGGGGTTTCGCTCGGAACTGTGGTAGACCTTGTTCAATGGAAGATCTGCGAGATTGATTTTAGTGGTGAAAGAAAATGGTGAGCAGTGGAAAGATAGAGATCGAGAAATTTAATGTTTAGAGTATTGAGTTGTGTAAATTCAGGATGGAAGATCTGTTGGTGGATAAAGATCAGTGGATCACGATAGATCCAGGTACTAACCAACGGGAGTGTCTAATGAAGAATGGAAGAAGTTGGATCCGAAGGCAAAGAGCACAATACGATTGTGTGTCTCAAATTCAGTATTGCTAAATGTATTACGGGAAGCTATAGTGAAGGCTTTGTGGGACATGTTAGGGACTTTGTACCAATCTAAGTCTCTGGTGAATAAACTGTTCCTACGAAAAAAGTTGTATAACCTGAGGATGAAAGTTGGAGACTCGATGACAGAGCATATAAATGCGTTTAATACTATGCTAAGTCAGTTATCGTCTATTTATATCAAAATTTCAGATGAAGATAAGTGCACTAGTTTATTGTGTTCTCTACCGGATTCGTGGGATAGTTTGGTTATTGCAATAGGTAGCAATGCAACTGCCTTGCAGTTTGATGAAATAGTCTCATCCTTGCTGACGGAAGAGATGAGATGGAAAAATATGGAGAGCCAGAATGGTGATGCCTTGTCTGTACGAGGATGGTCCCAGAATAGAAACAAAAATAAGTCATCAGGTGGGAGATCTAAATCTCTAGGAAAACCTGTAAAGGTGGTGTGCTAGAAATGCGGAAAGGAAGGGCTACAAAAGGGACTGTAAATCTAAAACTCGTGACAAATGAAACGGATTTGATGATGCTCCTTCTGCAATGGTGAAAACCACCTCAGATGAAGGTGGGGATGTGTACTTGGATTCTTCAAATACACATGTAGATCATGAGGCATGGTTGATTGACTCAGGAGCATCCTTTCACTTCACTCCCCATAGAGAGTGGTTCTGTGAGTATGAGAAATACGATGGTGGTGATGTCTTCTTAGGGGATGATAGGAAGGCTAGAATCATTGGTCGCGGAAAAGTAAAGTTGAAGTTGCAAGGTGGAAGGGTTATAACACTTCCGGGTGTTCTGCATATTCCTGCATTAGCTAGAAATTTGATTTCTGTAAGCAAGTTGGATGATGCAGGTGGAAAAATAGTGTTCGAGAAGGATACCTGCAAAATGGTTCAGGGAGTGCTAGTATTGATGTGGGGAGTTCTGATTGGAACTCTGTACAAGCTACAAGGTAGCACTATTATTAATGGGTGCAACAATTCTATGGTTCCTGAAAGTGGAGCAGAAAATCTAGTGGTCTCTGGAGAGAAGACCATGTTGTGGCATCAAAGGCTTGGACATATTGGAGAGAAGCGCCTTCAAATACTTCATGGTAAAGGTATGGTAGAAGGTATGACTAATACCTCTCTTGATTTTGATTTCTGTGAAAATTGTGTATATGGGAAGCAGAATCGGGTGAGTTTCCCCTCTGGTTGTAAGAGGGTGAAACAGATATTAGAGATTGTTCATAGTGATGTGTTTTGACCTGTGAAGGTTCCATCACTAGGTAAGTTTGTGTACTATGTATCATTTATAGATGACTTATCAAGGAATACATGGATATATTTCCTTAAGAAGAAATCTGAAGTCTTTGATAGGTTTATAGAATTTAAGGCTCTGGTGGAAAACCAGAGACATAGAAGAACATAAAGGTGTTGAGAATAGATAACGGTGGAGAGTTTTGTTGTAAGGAATTTGAAGAATTCTATAAGAAGTGTGGTATAGCATAGCAGAAGACTACTCCATATACACCTCAACAAAATGGAGATGTAGAAAGAATGAACAAGACATTGATGGAAAGGGCAAGAATCATGCTCAGTGGCGTCGGGTTAGGACAGGAATGCTGGGTAGAGCCGGTGGAGACAGCATGTTACCTAGTCAATAGATCACTTTAGCTCTTTAGCATGTCATTTTTACTTGCTCTATCTTTTGCAATTGTCATTTTTTCTAGTTTTAATTCTTTCATGTGTCACCTGTGTTTTGCTTGTGTTTGCATGTGTTGCTTTTAATCTTGCAAGTGTCTCTTTTGCTTGTTTTGATATATCTTAGGAGAACCATGGAAAACCATCTAGAGGCAGCGCCAAGGCACTCTCTTGTACCAGTTGATGCTATTTATCAGTAGAACATGTGTTAGACACATTATTATGGCATAGTGCACCTTTTAGTTGTAGTCGACACTTGTCTTGTAAAGGTACATATTAAGTGTCACACTTGGAGATAAGTGTCACTCTATTATCGTCTTGCTATATGCATGTTGGTTTTCGGTACTGTGTATCTTCTTGCTATATACATTGGCGTATATATGTGTGTGATCATGTTCAAGACCTATCACATGCTTTTATTCTCTTTTCTCATTGATCTCGCACATAGTCAATTTTGGAGTTCTTCCGTATCCTCACATCCTACACAGCTCATGAGCACATTCAACTTCTAGCTAGGTGATGAGAACGTTGGGCATTTATAAGCCACAATGATGAAGTACTTATCTCTTGTGATTGTGCATTGTGTAATCTTAGAGGACAACCTCCTTCAACTGCACATTGAACAAATTTATAACTCAAACCGTCAACCTTGCTACTTACACTTACCCATTGCACAATCCTTGATCATTCTTGTCTTCATTGCACATTGCATTGTCATAGTGGAAAGTAAGGTCATTCTTAAGCCCTTGCAGCCCTCACGTAATAGCTAGATCCTCGTCATCAATCATTGTGCATTGCACAATCATAGTGTTCAATATTTTCATTCTTGTCTCCTAAACTTTCGCACTGAATAGTCCTTGATCAATCCTGCCTTGTATTGTGAATTGTGCAGTCTCAACAGATAGTGGGTCATCTCTAGACCCATGCAAAAGTAAACTACACAATTCATATAGCTTCGTGCTCATCCACTTTGCACTACAAAGTTACAACACCTAGGATTGATATCCTTGCCTCTTGTACTTTCCCAATGCACAAATCATTTCTTGGCTCTCCCTCCTTATTGCGCACTATGCAATCATAGTTTCCAGGCCCTCGCTCCCTGCCTCCTAACCATGCACACTATCCCACCATAGATAGAATTTGTATAAGATAGGATAGTGATTTCAAGACTGATGTTCTCTTGTCATGCATGAATGCCATTTGTAGGTGTGATCAACCTATCATGGTAGGATTATTCTTAAGGAGGTCATCAAGAAGAGGTTATGAGAAGGACAGTTTTGGATATGAGACACAAAGGTGCTATCATGTAGGAGTAAAGGAATCTGGAACCCAGATATAGATATGGCACCTCATCTTGACTTAGAAGGTTCTAATACTTATCGTGACCCTTTAGAGGGTGAAGATGAAGTAAAATCTAGATCTATCATTAAGGATTGAAGATAGAGCAACAAAGAGGAGAACTTGGAACCTAATACATTATAATGTAGCCTAATATCATAGTCGCCAACTCATGGCTTCTCAAAGTGTCATCACAAAAGTATTATGTTGTCCATGTATTTTGCAACAACTTTTGGAATGTAATTTTGTATTTACAAAAAAGAGAAAAATGTATAATGTTTGGAATCCCAAGGGTCACAAATGGAATGTGGAAAGTCACTAGGAAGTCCTAGAGTCATGTAGGAGCTCGAAGATCACATAGAAGCTCAAAATTCATATGGGATCTCAAGAATCACGAGGGAGGTGAAGAGTCATATGGAAGGTGAATAGTCATATGGGAGTTGAATAGTCACCTCATTTGTTATAAATAAACCCTCATCTCTCTTGAAAAGGACTTTTCACCTTGGCTTCTCTAGGTTGGCATAGGAGAGAAGATCATTCTTTGGAGGAGAAAGTGGTGACTTAATGTTCCATTGTTGGGCTAGTGTTGAATTGTTGTAATTGTGTATCTTAAAACTTGCACTTAATACTTGAAGCTCTCATAACCAACAAACTTTCATGCACAAATTATGGAATTTGTAAGACTATTATTTTCATTTGCTGTATATGTTTGTGTTCATATGAACTAAATAAAATGTACTATTTCATTGGTTTCGGTATGCATCCTGTTGAATGTGTGTTTTTACTTACTTTTATGATCATTGTTACCATGTGAACAATTTTTCAGGTTAAGTAAAAATTCCATCTATGCTCGTGCGTGTCTTTATTAGGATAGTACTATTAGTTTTATTCGAAAATCTTACTTTCTCCCTTACCATCCATGAAAGTACCTTATATACATTGCAATTGTATGCTTCACAGTGTCAACTTACTTGCTTGTTTCAAAGTTTATGTGCATACTCCCTTATGTTGTTTATTGCAACCAAGGGAAACCTTTAACTTATAGTGATTGGGCCTATTATCTGGAAGGGAATCCTAGTCGAAATGTTGTGAGGTCTAGTTGGGACTTCATACCAACGAGAGCCCTTATGTTGGAGTATGTCTAACACCATCAACAATTGGTGCTAGAAGGAGGGCCATATGACAAGCTGAGCCCAATGAGTCTATTTTAAATCTTCAACCTGAAATGGCTCATTCCCAAATCTTAATCCTATTATGTTTTTCCAAATAAATTGATCCTACAATCCCCGTGGAAATTATTCATGGCTTGTCTCAATTTAAATTTGATGGGAAGGGTGACCTGACCTAACAATGCTTGGACATATGATTCATTTTTTTCATTTTTGTCTTTCTACTGGAATAAATTGTAACAATGTCATGGCTAGATTGTTCAACCTCACACTTGAATTTTTTGTCAAGCATTGGTTTCACACATTACCAGCTACTTCTATTCATTGATTTGAGGAACTTGTTAAGAAGTTTCGTGAAGATTCTAATATGTATTATTATAAATATGTATATAAAAGGATTAATCAACTTAGAATGAAATCCAATGGAACATTAAAGTATTTATTTGATTGGTTTCTTCACCTTTTCTATGAATTTTCCAAAGAAGATGTCAATTGGGATTTCATGAGTGAGAATTTTCAGTGTTTGGTTCCAATCTCGGTGAAACAATTTGAATCAGATTCTCCTATTGATTTTTCTCTTCCAACTTTTCTCAATCATGAGGCACCTCCATTCTTAGAGGAGGAATCTATTACTATTTTTATTCCTTGTCCTACTTTCTAATTACTGAAAAAAATGGGTCCTCATGCGAAGGTTGGAGTTGTGAAATATGAAAACCAAAGTGTTGATCTATTTCTCCTACATTCATCTTCTTTCCATGAACCAATCTTTATTGAAAGAACATTTAATGTTTCTCATCATTCCAATGAATCTAATGTGAAGGTTGATCCCTTGATTCTTATAGATAACACTAAGATGTATAATATTAATCTTGAATCTGATTAAATGGAAAGTAGTTTTTCTTCAAGGGATACTTTTCATCCTCTATCATTTGCAACTCATGTCCCTTTATATCTCGATTATCTTAATCAATCTACTCCACTAGTAATTGCTCCAAATAATTTTGATTCTTAGTTTTTTGGTTCACATGGTGATCAAGTACAAGGTGGCTATATCTCACAGGTAGAGGAGCAAAAGGTTGAAGACACTTTCCATATTACTTCCCTCTTTCAGATTCCTCCATGTAAAAATGATGATCAATCATCTTTTGATCCTCATAACTAGTCAAATGATCTAAAAATCCTTACTCAAGTTGAAACCTTAGACAACCATGATCATGGCATTCATGTTTCAGCTGATATAAGTAGTGATGAGTGACCAAGTACATTAGATGATTATTTTCTTCCTCAAGAAGACTTAGATTTGCAAGGCTTTGATCTAATTGTTTGCAAATTCCAATTTTGGATTGGGATAATATTTCAAATCAAGATTCTCCCTAAATTCCTCTTATCCATACATCTCTATATGCAAAACTAGAAGAATCAAACAATAAGACTTTTGAAGATTTAATATACCTTATTGAAGAAGAAAAATACCAATAAGAAAATTACATTAGTATGTCATTCTTTGACCATTATTCTAACGAAATTTATGTTGATTCAATCACTCTTCATCCTCGTCATGATATTCCCTTACATACACTCCCCTTCTATCACTAAAGCATTGTTGTGGGTGAAAGTGGATTTTCAAATCATCCTACAGAGCATAACATGCATGATGATGCATTGTTGTTGAAAGCTTAAATGAGTGTGCAAAATTTGAATTTTGAATAAGATTCAATTGTAACTTATGTTTCTACTCCTAATTATTTTCACCTTTCCTCACCTTTGACACACAATTCATTGTACTCATATATGTTTGATGAGCATTTTATGCTAGTAGTTTCTTTCAATCCCTTAGATATTTAACATGTTGGCTTTAACTACAATTAGATACAGGATAGTGTGGTGTCCCAATTAGAAGATAAAACTATTGAATCCATTGTTCATGATTTTTTTAATTGTCAATATTTCATAGGTCAGGAGGAACATGTTACAAATGTTCAATGAATCCCTCCTACTGATTCAACTGGATTATTTACCCATGAAAAGTTCCATATGCTTAATCTTAAATGTGATCAAGTCATTGGCATTAACAATGTTTTCATCAAAACATCTAATGATTGTGGTACTTATCTACTTGTATGTTGGGTTGTGTTATATTCTTTCCACGACTAGCCCACGTAGTTAACCAGGGGGTTATAAGGGGAGTGGAGCCCCCCTTCGTTGCATCGATTGCGTAGTGGGGGGAGTCATAGGGGGTCCGGGGTTCAACCTTGGAAAATTTTGGTTTTGGACCCTATGTTAGGATGGGCGGACCTACCTATGGTTTTGTGCATGATTTTTGGGTCCATTCTTATGGATGTGATGGTTTTCAGTCCATGGTATTGGATGCTTCGGCATGTATAAATATGTATTATAACATTGAAAGGAATATAATGAAAAATCGAGCTGTTAGTCCTAGTTTTGGGATCCAGGCGAAAATCTCTGTGTATATGTGTTTTATGTGTTATGCTCTTGCATTTTTTATTTTTTGTGTTTTAGAATTTGTATGCAGGTAATTTATGTATGGGGTTAAAACCTATATTTAGTATTAGAGTTGCTTTGGCTTCAAGGGGAATCCTTTGTTGCTGAGGGGTTTCGCTCGGGCCTGTGGTAGACCTTGTTCAATGGAAGATCTGCGAGATTGATTTTAGTGGTGAACGAAGATGGTGAGCAGTGGAAAGATAGAGATCGAGAAATTTAATGTTTAGAGTATTGAGTTGTGTAAATTCAAGATGGAAGATCTGTTGGTGGATAAAGATCAGTGGATCGGGATAGATACAGGTACTAACCAACGGGAGTGTCTGATGAATAATGGAAGAAGTTGGATCGGAAGGCAAAGAGCACAATATAATTGTGTGTCTCAAATTCAGTATTGCTAAATGTATTAGGGGAAGCTATAGTGAAGGCTTTGTGGGACATGTTAGGGACTTTGTACCAATCTAAGTCTCTGGTGAATAAACTGTTCCTACAAAAAAAGTTGTATAACCTGAGGATGAAAGATGGAGACTCGATGACAAAGCATATAAATGCATTTAATACTGTGCTAAGTCAGTTATCGTCTATTGATATCAAAATTTCAGATGAAGATAAGTGCATTAGTTTATTGTGTTCTCTACCAGATTCGTGGGATAGTTTGGTTATTGCAATAGGTAGCAATGCAACTGCCTTGCAGTTTGATGAAATAGTCTCATCCTTACTGATGAAAGAGATGAGATCGAAAAATATGGAGAGCCAGAATGGTGATGCCTTGTCTGTACGAGGATGGTCCCAGAATAGAAACAAAAATAAGTCATCAGGTGGGAGATCTAAATCTAGAGGGAGATCTAAATCTCTAGGAAAACCTGTAAAGGTGGTGTGCTAGAAATGCGGAAAGGAAGGGCTACAAAAGGGACTGTAAATCTAAAACTCGTGACAAATGAAACGGATTTGATGATGCTCCTTCTGCAATGGTGAAAACCACCTCAGATGAAGGTGGGGATGTGTACTTGGCTTCTTCAAATACACATGTAGATCATGAGGCATGGTTGATTGACTCAGGTGCATCCTTTCACTTCACTCCCCATAGAGAGTGGTTCTGTGAGTATGATAGGAAGGCTAGAATCGTTGATAGGAAGGTTATAATTGTTGGTCGCGGAAAAGTAAAGTTGAAATTGCAAGGTGGAAGGGTTAGAACACTTCTGGGTGTTCTACATATTCCTGCATTAGCCAGAAATTTGATTTCTGTAAGCAAGCTGGATGATGCAGGTGTAAAAATAGTGTTCGAGAAGGATACCTGAAAAATGGTTCAGGGAGCACTAGTATTGATGTGGGGAGTTCTAATTGGAACTCTGTACAAGCTACAAGGTAGCACTGTTATTGATGGGTGGAACAATTCTATGGTTCCTGAAAGTCGAGCAGAAAATCTAGTGGTCTCTGGAGAGAAGACCATGCTGTGGCATCAAAGGCTTGGACATATTGGAGAGAAGGGCCTTCAAATACTTCATGGTAAAGGTATCGTAGAAGGTATGACTAATACCTCTCTAGATTTTGATTTCTGTGAAAATTGTGTATATGGGAAGCAGAATCGGGTGAGTTTCCCCTCTGGTTATAAGAGGGCGAAACAGATATTAGAGCTTGTGCACAGTGATGTGTTTTGACTTGTGAAGGTTCCATCACTGGGTAAGTTTGTGTACTATGTACCATTTATAGATGACTTATCAAGGAATACATGGATATATTTCCTTAAGAAGAAATCTAAAGTCTTTGACAGGTTTATAGAATTTAAGGCTCTGGTGTAAAACCAGAGACATAGAAGAACATAAAGGTGTTGAGAATAGATAACTGTGGAGAGTTTTGTAGTAAGGAATTTGAAGAATTCTATAAGAAGTGTGGTATAGCACAGCAGAAGAATACTCCATATACACCTCAACAAAATGGAGATGTAGAAAGAATGAACAAGACATTGATGGAAAGGGCAAGAATCATGCTCAGTGGCGTCGGGTTAGGACAGGAATTCTGGGTAGAGCCAGTGGAGACAACATATTACCTAGTCAATAGATCACTTTCATCAACATTGGAGGATAAGACTCCATAAGAAGTATGGACTGGTAAGAAACCCTCTCTTTCACATCTGAGGGTATTTGTATGTGATGCAGATGTACATGTTCCAAAGGAGAAACAAACCAAGTTGGATAGTAAATTTGAAAAGTGCATCTTTATTGGGTATAAGGATGGTTTAAAGGGTTATAAGCTTTGGAACCCAATAACAAGGTTGTGTACAACTGAGATGTGGTGTTCAGAGAGGTGAAAGATGTTAACAAACATGAAGTCCAACCAAAGGAACCTAAGAAGATAGAGTTTGAGCTAAAGGAGGAGGAATCAGACTCTACAACAGAGGAGGAATCAGAAGATGAAGAGCCACAAACTTTGAGTGTGAGAAGATAAGTTCGATAAAGAAGGCAGCCAAAACATTATAGTCCATCTGTTTTCTCTTCAATTTTTTCTTTATCTATTAGTGACGATGATCCCATAACTGTGAAGGAAGCAATAGATTCAGAGGATGGAAAACTCTAGAAAGAGGCCATGGTTGATGAAATGGCTTCTTTGCACAAAAATGAGGCTTGGGATCTGGTGGAGTTGCCGGCTAGAAGGAAACCCATTAGCAGCAAATGGGTGTTCAAGAAGAAGACAAATGCAGAAGGAAAGGTGGAGAAATACAAAGCGTGGTTGGTAGTAAAAGGTTATTCGCCAGTGCCGAGAATTGATTTTGGTGATATTTTTTCTCCTGTTGCGAAGGTAATTTTTATTAGATTAATTTTATCTGTTGTTGTTGCTTTTGATTTTGAGGTAAAATAGATGGATGTGAAGACAACATTTCTTCACGGGGATCTGGAAGAGGAAATCTACATGAAGCAACCTAAAGGCTTTACGGTGAAGGGTGAGAAGGAAATGGTATGCAAGTAAAGGAAGTCTCTGTATGGGTTAAAACAATCACCAAGGATGTGGTAGGAGAAATTTGATACATTTATACAGGGACTTGGCTTCACCAGAAGCAAAACATATCACTATGTGTATTTTAAATTAATTGGTGACCATGTTATTTATTTGGTCTTGTATGTGGATGATATGTTGCTGGTTGGAAATGATAAAGCAATTATCCAGGATTTGAAAACCTAATTGTCCTCCAAATTCAACATGAAAGGTCTTAGTGCTGCAAACTATATTTTGCGCATGGAAATAAAAAAAAGATCGGGCAAAGAGGAAGGTCTGCTTAGACCAAAGGAAGTATGTCGAGACAATATTGCAGAGATTTAATATGCAGGATAGTAAACCGGTGAAGGTTCCTATTCCTGTAGGTGTAAAGTTATCTATTGAACAGTGTCCCAAGACACAAGAAGAGGAAGAGGACATGTCCTATGTTCATATGCAAGTGCAGTCGGTAGCCTGACGTATGCAATGGTCTGTACTAGACCAGACATTGCACATGCAGTGGGAGTATTGAGCAGGTTTATGTCAAAACCAGGAAAGGAGCATTCGACAACAGTGAAGCAGGTTTTCAGGTATTTGCGTGGCACTAGTGATTATGGCTTATGCTACCAAGGAAGACCAGGATTGGACAAAGTGTTGGATATTCATGGCTTTGTTGATGCAGACTGGGCTGGAGATTTGGATCAAAGAAGATCTACAAGTGGGTATGTGTTTAACCTATTTGGAGGTGTAGTCGGTTGGATGAGTAAGAAACAATTTGTAGTGGCACTATCAACTACAGAGGCAGAATACATGGTAGCCACTCATGCAAGCAAGGAAGTAGTTTGGTTGTAGAGATTGTGTACAAGTATGGGGTTAGTACAGGGAGCTATAAGGATAGACCGTGACAACCAAAGTGCAATTTTCTTGGCAAAGAACCCTCCTCACCATTCAAAGACAAAGCACATTGATGTTCAGTATC
>APFE031181015.1:0-17490 GCA_000404065.3 Pinus taeda | reverse complement strand
ATTCTAAGTCTAGTAGCTGCTGAAGATTTGCATCTTGAGCAATTAGATGTAAAGACAACCTTTCTCCATGGGGATTTGGAGGAAGATATATATATGCAACAACCACAAGGATATAAGGTAAAAGGGAAGGAGAAACTAGTGTGCAGGTTGAAGAAGAGCTTGTATGGCTTAAAACAGTTTCCAAGGTAGTGGTATCTAAAATTTGACAGGTTTATGTCTGAAGAAGGTTATACTAGATGTCACTCTCACCATTGTGTTTATCTCAAAAGGAAAAATGATGGTAGCTATATTATATTGTTATTGTATGTAGATGACATGCTTGTTGCAAGTTCTAATATGCAGGAAATAAATATGTTCAAAAGGAAATCGGAAAAGTCATTTGCAATGAAGGATTTGGGTGCTTTAAAACAAATCCTTGGTATGAGAATAACTAGAGACAGGAAGAATTGCAAATTAACATTGTCTCAAAGTGAGTACATAGAAAAGGTGTTGAAAATGTTTAATATGTAGAATGCAAAACTAGTTAGTATACCTTTGGTTAGCCATTTCAAATTAAGTAAGGAGGAGTGTCCCAAGACTCAGGAAGAAATGGCTCATATGTCTAAGGTTCCATATGCATCAACAGTTGGAAGCTTAATGTATGCAATGGTCTGCACAAGGCTTGATATTGCACATGCAGTGGGAGTTGTAAGCAGGTACATGAGCAATCTAGGAAAAGAACATTGGATGGCGGTGAAGTGGATTCTAAGGTATTGAGAGGTACCACAAATCAAGAATTATGCTTTGGTGGTTCAAACATTGCTCTATGGGGATATGTTGATGTAGATATGGTGGGTGATAGAGATAACAGGAGGAGCACAATTGTGTATGTGTTTACTATAGGTGGAACAGCTATCATTTGGGTCTCAAAACAATGGAAGCAGAGTATGTTACTGCTACAAAGGCTAGTAAAGAAATGATTTGGTTACAAAGGTTGTTTGGATGAATTGGGTAAGAAGCAGGAGTTGGGCAGGTTATACAGTGACAGCCAAAATGCCATACATCTTGCAAAGAACTTTTCATTTCATTCCAAGACTAAACATATATAGCACAAGTACCATTTCATACGGTCAACATTGGAAGATGTACGGTTGAAGCTGGAAAAGATACACACTAGCCATAATCCTGCAAATATGTTAACAAAAGTTGTAAACAGAGAGAAACTGAGAATCTGCTGAGTTTCAATTGATCTTCAAGTATGATGAAGAAGATGAGAAACAACCAGGTGTAAAGTGGAGTCATTTTCTAGCAAATGAAGCAGTGGTGGAGTTGCTATAATCAGTCTCCAAGGGGGACATTGTTGGGTGTGGAGCTTGATTATCTTTTTTATTCAAAGGTATCGTTGCATTGGACCCCAATTTGTAATGGGGCGGCAACGCCACTCGTAAAATATTCGTTGCAGGGGGTGTCTAGGGGGGGTGACTACAACCTTTGGGAGTTCCCCCCTTGCCAGGGGATCGGGGGTAGCACCCCCGAAGCTAAAAATAGATGTAAAAATGTCTTGTAAAATGTTGTAATTTCGTAGTCAATCCGTGTCGTTCATTAGGCAGAGATCTGACTATAGAAGTTGTGTTTAATTTAGGTTTTTTGCCCTAGAAGGCAACCCCTCTCTATATATGAGGGAATTATATTGCGTTTATGTAGATCTGTATTCTGAATGAGGAAGAGAGAGGAGATTGAAAGTGAAGAGGGAATTACAACGGATCTGTTGTAGTTTGTATATCTTCATTTTGGTGGATAATATAAAAGGAAGGACTAGCTGTTTCTCCGTGGACGTAGCCCAAACTGGGTGAACCATGTATATCTGTGTCTTTCTTGTTTTATGCATTTTTTGTGTTTATTTTTTGCAATATTTTATGTGTTCCATTGCTCTATAATGTATAATTTTCGAATAGTATAAGAAGAGGCTTGAAGGTCATTTGGAGAACACACACAGAAGATCAAGATTTCGACTTTTTGGGGTTGGGTTTGTTGAGAAAGTTGAGAGAGTGATCAGAGTTGCAGCTGAGGGGTAGTGAATACAGAAGCTGGGAGGCAGAGATAGCACTAGGAGGATCAGCACAATAGCTAGAGAGAGGGATACAAAAGTAGCCAAGGGTTGACGTAGAGCCAGCCAAGAGCTGCACACTACCTCGGAGGGCCAGCATGGTGACACAAAGGGCTAGAGGACTAACACATTGCCTCCAAAGGCTGACGCGAGCCAAGCCAGAGTGATGTTGGGCTAATGTTGGGTTAGAGAGAGGCTGACACAGTCCCTAGAGGCAGACGTTGGGGTTTCGTGGGGCAAATTGAAGCTATGGAGTTGTCAGAGTATTTATCCAAGGTTTGAGTTGGAATATTTGCTTTTGAGTAGAGAGGTATCACTGCCGAGATTCTTCTCTATTGGATGAGCCAAATTTGGCACCCAGATTGTATTATCAAACTGCTTAATAAATCAAACCCTCAGATAGCTGCACCGGTTTTGCTGCATTGGGTTTTTCCGGGGACATTAGTCCAAAAACAACAATGTCACTTGTGTGCTTGTTTCTATTTCCTTCAGTTGATGATCTATAATGCGTTGAGCAAGTACTTGTATTTATTTCTAGTATTTACATGGTAAATAACTTGTTAATTAATAGAACAAGTAGGTAGGAATAAATCAGTAAAGTGCATGAAGGGTTTCTAACGTGTCAGACTTAGAAATTCCAACACCAAATTGTCATCCACTTATGGTTGTGCATAGTCAGATTCAGGAGTATTTGTGTGCTCTCTTTGTTTCTTCTGTGAATTTTTCACAGCCTTTATAGATCTGTTGCTATAGATCCAACATTATCTTCAACTTGAATACTCCCCATTACACCAGTAATCCTCTCAAGGGTACCCCATGCCTCCTTGGTTGCCTTTGCATCTGAAATGAAGAGAAGAATGTTGTCATCTACACATTATTTTATGCATTTCAATGCAAAGACATTCTTTTGCCTTTTCACTTCCAAATATTTCAAATAGATCTCAAACAGCTCTAGGTGTTGCTTTGACCTTCTCAAACTCTTGGTTTTTACCATTTGTTGAGTGCTGACTGACTGCGGCTCAACAAACAAATCGAACTGCAAACATAGCGACTTCTTTGCTGTCAAATTTCGCTATGACAATGATGGTTGTGACTATGGGTCCCAGTGGTGGCATGCAATAATGGTGGCTCAAGGATCCCTAATGAATTCACCTTTACCACTCAAATAAATTCAAAAGGAATTTAATAATAAACATTACCATTCAAAATTAATTTTCCTTTTTAAAAGGGAATTTGAGGAGCCAAAAACAAATTTCAACAACACCCTCGTATAATTTCAACAATACCGCAACGAATATGATAAAGGACCCCACTCTTTTTAACATAACCCTTTTAAAAATAATACCACCACATTTATCATTCAAATATGATATAAGCCTTTAAATAAATAAATAAAAATTTCCCCTTTTTTGACTTGTAAAGATCTCACGCACTTCACAAATATCCTAGGAGGGCATATTATAAGGAAGTTGTCTACTGACAAAGTAAATTGGCTCGGAGATCAGAATCTGGCAATTTTTTTCCTAAAAAATTTAATGGTAAGAGTGCTTGAATCTTGTTTTTGATGGTGGAAATGGATTCAACACCATCAAAAACCCAAAAGGCACCCAAATATTGAAGCTTGACATTTGTACTCGGATTTCTAAAAACAAATTCTAAATTTTACCAAAGTCTTGCCAAAAAATCCATTGTTTTCTAGGCCAATTTACTACTATGCATATTATAAGGTCTCATAAGAATGAAACATTCTTGCCTTATGAAAAACATCATACATTCTTAATACACCATACGAAGGTCTTGTTGACTTTTCCTTCATCGAGATCCATTGTCTTGGTGTGGCCTTTGTTACTGGAGCCCCTAATCAAATTCTGTGGCTCGTGCTCTAGTGAGTTTTGTGTTCCCAGGAATTGAAGGTTGGAGGCGTTGCAGATATTTAAAAAAAAAAAATTGTGCTATTGTCACACTTGTCAACACAGGCTACTATGTTGAGTTGGAAAAATTCTCAGTTTCTCAAGTTACTCGTCTTCATCGCATTTTTTTCTATGTAGGGATGCGATGATCTCCTCTATTTTTCTTCTTCTTTTTCAAATTCCGTTTATTGGTAACTCTCTCAAATAACCATCATACTATAGAAAGAGTCAGATTGTTGTTGTTGTTGGGATATTCTTGGATGACTTAGGAGTCGACGCTTTCTTTGTTGGAGTGGGAGCAGGCTTTGGAGTCGTTTTGAAGCCTTCACATACTTTCACGCAACTTACTTTTCATTGCACTAAATTCAACTTCTGTTCATAACCTCACTTCTCATGTTGGTTCCTGCTCCAACAATCTTCACAAAATAAAAAAAATCTACTTGAATACATGTAGTAGGTTCTTTCCTTCTCTACTCCTTGTCTTTTTTGGGTGTGGTGCTCTCTCAAGGAGTCTTATGCAGTCAGGGCTCTGATACCATGTTAGGGAATGAAAGAAGTGGAGGAGAAGTCTCAATATTCACATTACTCAATGGTTGTTAAATAAGATGACATAGGAGACAATAGTGATTAAATACTCGAGTGAAACTCTCAACTAAACCTAACTGAACTGGACTAAACTCAAATACACTATGACCCTTGGATTCATCTAGCAGGTGGTTGGAATTAGTTTCTTCAACAATTTTACTGCCTGCTGAATTATTTAAAGTCAATCAATCCAAATGAAAATGGATATTTTTTTTCGTGTAATAAATCATTTTGTAAATAGCTACCTTTTTCTATAAATATAATAAGGTTGTAGTCTCTCATACATTTTGGAGAGTTTTTTGGCATATTTTCTAGTTTAATTTTCCTAGAATCTGGCATAGATTTGTTAGAATAACAAGTTTGAGTTAAGAATTCTTCACAATCCAAGTGTCCCACATATTTTTTAGAGTGTCAAATCCATATATAGAATCAAGAATTGATTTTAAAAAAGAAACATCAAAATTTGATAATTTGTTTTAGATTCCAACCAAACACTAAAAAAATTTATAATATTTTTATAATGCTTAGAAAATGTTTAAAATTATTAAACTTTATGAATTTGTCACTAGGTACGGCTACTTTATGGACTTTGGACAATTATCAAAATGTTTTACCTGAAAACACAATTGGTTGTCAGCCTATCCAACACAATGATATCATTAAGATTTTACTAGGTGAGAAAGTCCATGTAGATAGTTTTGTTGTTTGGGGACAAAGTCATGTCAATGAAATTATGATAAGAGGTGAAACCAGGCATGTTACTAAGCGAATAGGTAATCAAGTCATTAGTGGAACAGTAAAGGAAAATGGAGTACTTAAAATAAGAGCTACACAAGTTCAACGTTGTTAAGCAATCCAAATGATTAAACCACCAATGCAAAAGCTTGCAAACAAAATTGCAATTTTCTTAGTCCAAATTGTAGCAAAATTTTCACAACAATAATACATAATGTGGTTTGGTTGACATATTTGGATGTCTTTATGGTTCTAACACAACCATTCATTTTATTGCCATGTTAATTTAAATTAATAATTTATAATTATATTTATATTGTATAACTTATTATTCTCGTTATCTCAATATCTTTCATTTACAACAATTTCAACTTTTAAAAATTTATCATTTATAACCATAAATATAGAAATCTTAAATAATGATTATTTAACAAACATTTAATTTGTTAATTACATATAATTTATATTAATTATATTGTTATCAGGAAATTATCATTATAAATCATGAATATAGAAATTAAATTAAAAAACATTTGTAATTACATGTAATTTTATAATTGTAATACTTAATTATATTTTTTAATTTATGTATTCAAGCTTATATGACCATAAATGAATTAAGCAAAAGTCTTTGTGAAATCACAATAAGAGAAATTTTGGCCGAACGTGTTCAAAACCAAGAAGTTTGGTTCATCATCATCTTGTCCTGATGATGAACCACATTTGTTGGTTCGAAACGCGTCGGCCAAAAATTTCTCTGATGTGATTTCTACCGAAAGTCTTTGCTTAATATATTTTTTATCTCAATATCCTTCATTTATAACATTTTTCACTTGTAATCCTCAAATGAAATTTATCATTTATAACCATAATACAAAAAATTAAATTAAAAAATTATTTGACAAATATTCAATATAAATTTTTTGGTAGTTTTACAATTCCACCAAAAAGTAAAAAGTATTGGTAGGTTGAACACAACTCATATAGAATTTTGTTTGTGAAATCAATTACGTTTACCTTTGTTCCCCGTTTTGTAGGTTATTGTGTTGCCCTTCACCACCTGGTTAGAATGGTTTGTAGTAGGCATGATTGACTAAAAGTAAAAAGTATTGGTAGGATGAACCCAACTCATATACAAGTATGTTTCTGAAATCAATTACATTTACCTTTGTTCCTTGTTTTGTAGGTTATTGTGCTTTCCTTCACCACTTGGTTAGAATGGTTTGTAGTAGGCATGATTGGCCAATACCCCAAATCTTGGATCCCTTCTTCCATAGACAAGTTTGACTCTTGCTTTTTAGTTTGGGATATTTGTCTTAGTTATAGCTTGTCCCTGCGTTGTGAGCCTTGCAACACACATTGCAGTCGGGTGGCTACTAGAGTAGATGACATGAAATGTGTTCTAATGAAAGGGGAAAGGTGTTGGAGAGAGCATATTGTGTAAGGCCGTAGTTTAATGCAATCACAAATTTGCCTTGGAAACTGATCTGGTGGGTCAAATAGATATTGAAACCTATACAATTTGATATATCTTGAGAATTTGAATCTAACACAACTCATTTCACTCAAATCCAACATCATCTGCTCTCAGAAACGTGTTTTGATCATTTTGGGAAAAACTAAAAAATTTGGAATTTGAGCTATAGGGATGCACAGTCAATAGTCTGAACTATTGACTGGAACATGACATGGTAAGGTGACTGGACCATTATTGTCCAATGGTTGTGTTGTCAGTCACTGCAAAATGTGTTTTGAGTTGCTCAAAGTGCAAAAGAGCAATGAAGTATGAAGCCATATACCAAGCCATGGAAGCTTTCAAATATAAATAAGACCCTCTTCAATGTATAGTGCTCGGAATTAACTTTCCAACGATATGTGGAAGTCCCATAATGGACTCCGGAATCAAAAGCTAGAGCAAATTGAATTTTCCCTTTGAAAATCAGAAAATAAGGAGAAAATGCCTAAGTGTAAAATCCCAAGTCCCGACATATCGACGATCTCGCATATCGTAGGTTCCACACATCGGAGGTCTAAAGCGATATCGGCATATCGACAGTTGGTGGGTCTAGGCCATATCGACGATCGACGATCAACGTTTTCAAAGTGTCAACCTTAACAAAGTTGCAATCAGTGAACGCTGATAGTGTTAAGGTGTCGAGATTATGCCTTCAGTGTTAAAGCATTGGGGAGGACCTAATGCAAGTTAACAAAGGATTTCAATGTAAAACTAGGCAGAATCGGGCCTCTTCTCTCTCCTCCAACAAGATGCGTGGCAACGTAAGATTGGTCCTAATAAGGGACATGGGATAGTTGATGTCAACATGACGTGGTAGTACGATGGCCACATGGCATGCAGATTCAATGTTTTGAGGGGTCATAAGGGTCCAAAACAGGGCGACAGGTGTCACCACTCACAAGGTGACACATGGTAGAGGATAATGTCACATCGAAGATCATAAATCAAAATTTTAAGGTTGAGGAATGTTGTTACACAGTAAAACCTCTGATTGCGATTTTTTGATAAAGGGGCTCTGATACAACGGTTGGCTCGCTGTCACATAAAGAGCCAAAGAAACCAAGGGCTAAGCATAGAGGGTCATTGGCAATTGGAGAAATTAAAATGTCACATCACTCCAAGTTAAATATCTGATTTGAAAACGTTGATTGAGGGGCTTTGATCTAAGGGTTGGCACTCAGGCAAGAGGAACTTAAAGGACCAGGGGCGCTAAACCATTTACAAAGGAAAAGTAGCCCCCAAGCTAGAACAAAAAGCCTTACTGACTCGAGGTTAAGCACCAAGTCACTGTCCCCAGTCATATGAGAAGAAATGCAGAAAGGCGTTAAACCAAAGGGGGCCAATGGACACTAAAGCTCACTGTTTCGTAATGTTTTTAGAGTAAAAGTCCCGATACATCGATTCCTCGATAGTATGGTATAAGGCTTTGAAGATGGATGGGTCGGCCACTGAGGAATTGAATGAAGGCATGGAGCAATGGGAAATCAATATGGGTTTATCTTGTGGAATCCTTTGTAACAAGAAACCTAGGACAACAATAGCCACACGAATGGATTTGATTGTTTTGCTCGCATGAATTGAGAGAGTAAATGGAGATACGGGACTCAGAAAGACTTAATGGATTAGCATGGAGCTCCACTCAATAATATTGTGAAGGAATGCTAGGACAACCTCTGGTTCTTCTCTAGAACAAGCAAACACAGTTGATTGCTACCAACTCCAGAGAGTGGAAAAGTCAGGTAGTTAAGGTGAAAGCGACGTGAACTAGCCAAGCAGCTCGAGGGACACATTATGGCAGAGACGTGGCCCGATCATGGGCCTTCACATGCATGACAAAAGGATATTTTCCTCAGTCATCTTTCAATTTTACTTATTTATGTTTATTTTTGTAATTTCTAGGTATTTTCAAGAAAGTAATCAAATCCTTTAGAATCATTTTGGGCAGCAGAACTATCGCAGGTCGAGACAGCTAATCAATCAGACAACTGGCCCTTGGCTGAGATATTATGTAACTATTGATTCAAAGCCCCCATTCTATGTATAAATAGGGGAAAGAAACACTTAATATAGGTTTCTAAATTCTGCACCCGCAGTGGTCCCAATTCTGTGATTCCACTTTGGTTCTAATTTCCTGTTCATGAGGGACCCATGTGATGTATGGCTAAATGTAATGGAATGGTATATTGGACTCATTCTAAGGATTAATGAAACTCTTTGCTGATTCCAATCATGGTTGTAAGCAATATGTTTTCCCCTCTATATATCCCATTTCATGTATGTTTCTCTTCTATTGAAATTGTGTAATGAAGCTTCTGCTCTCATTCTCTCATGGTTATATATATGCTGCTAAGTAGTAATAGTACCTGTGGTAATTACAAATTTACTTGTGCTATTTTATAGCCTACAATACTTGTGGTAATTACATATTTACTTGTATTATTCAATAGCCTAGAGTACCTATATGAGCATAGATTAACATGTGTTGATTAGTGATAAGTGTATCCATGCGCTATAGAGCAGGAAACCTTAATTCATGCTCCACAATTCCTGTCATTCCATTTATTCTACCTTCCATCCTTCTGCTGGAACATTGGTGCTTAGGATTCTGTCTTGTTTACAACCCTATGCATCTATTTCCCTCCTTTCTCTCCTCCTCTTCACCTTTACTACAACTTCAATATTAAACTACTCATTATTGCGTGTCAGTGATCAGAACAAGACATTCCTCCTTGAGATTAGCCTGATTCTCCCCTTGTATTTGGATCCATGTATCTGCTTTAGTTCATCTTGATGAAATACTATTGAACCAAGCCCCCCTTTTATTATCTTTCAAATCTACGTGACAATTGGAGTGAAACATAATCCCTCATATAATCTCAAATGCACTCCTCTATCTAATATGTCCTAGGCACTTGTCTACAATCAACCTAGAGGTTGTCTCTAGAAAGCTTTCTATATCTCTTGAATAACTTGTGCTACAGGTGCTCGAAAAAGCGA
Source organism: Pinus taeda (assembly GCA_000404065.3). Taxonomy (NCBI): domain Eukaryota; kingdom Viridiplantae; phylum Streptophyta; class Pinopsida; order Pinales; family Pinaceae; genus Pinus; species Pinus taeda. The sequence goes on along the minus strand of APFE031181015.1, from coordinate 7,661 downwards.
CAACATCTTTTTGGCATCGTTGATAGGGAACTGATTAGAATATTTTTCCCTAGGTACGCCAAATGTTTACATTCCATCTGTTAGGTGAGCAAGGAAAGTCTGGGTTGAAGATATCTCACCTTGTTGACTCCACTGTTTCAATTTTATGGTAAACATCCTAGTGACTCCACTGTCTATATCTCTATTTCATCATCCCAACTTTCAAGAACCTCCTCTAATTTATGATTCATATGATTCATAGGATGATGAGGTGGTTACGAATGATCAAAGGGAGTTGTTTACCAACAAGTGGGGAGCAGGCTTCCAGCAACAAATTTTTCGAGAATAACCCGAAGTTGAAGGACCAAGAAATGTCTTTGATTACTTATTGCAGAAAGGTTCTTGCCAGGAATTATTAGTAGACCCTCCAGTCTATGAATCTTACAATTCAGAATTTGAAAACTCTATTGAAAATTTCTAAGAGGTTTGGCTTGTTGACAAATGGGTAGCAAATGATCAACAACAAGATTTTCTTGAAAATCTACAGCTAAGGAGCTAAACAATATTCGCGGCTTCCCTGACCAAAAAGATATTGGTCAACAGACTTTTCATGAAAATAGGGCAGCTGAAAATTCTGCGTGTCGGTTCTATGACCCTATAGTTGATTACATGACCAGATTCATAGCTCAACAACAAAGGTTGTTTATGGAGTATGCATCAAGTTTTTTGTTTGAAGATTTTTCATGGTGCATGCTTAGTTTAAGTTTTAAATTTCAACAATAGGAAGGCATTAGGTCCAACACCCAAATTGTCGCCTAGCTCCATTGGAGAGTTGAACTAACTTAGGTGAATGCATAAGTAGGATTTGTATATAAATAAGCACACAAGTTGAACATTTAATTTCTAGTTGTTAGAATTTGTATTTATGGATTTTAGTTTTATGAGGAAAAAACTCCCAGCAAATAAAGTCCTATGGAGATTTTCTAGTTGTATAGATTCATTATATTTTTGACTCCATGTCCAATGGTGAAGGCTACTGGTCTGCAGGTTCTCAGCACCTTTCAAGCAAGGCACTGTCCCTAGTTGGAGCCAATATTGTCAGCCACTGCAAAATGTGTTTTCAGTTGCCCAAAGTGCAAAAGAGCAGTGAAGTATGAATCCATATTCCAAGCCACATAAGCTCTCAAAGATAAATTGGACCCTTTCCATTGGATAGTGCTTAGAATTATATTTCCAACGATATGTGGAAGTCCCAAAATGGACTCTGAAATCATAAGCTAGAGCAGATTGAAATTTCCCTTTTGAAAATCAAAAAACAAGGAGAAAATGCCTAAGTGTAAAATCGTGGGTCCCGACATATCAATGATATCGCATATTGGAGGTCCCACACATTGGAGGTCCTACACATCGGAGGTCTAGAACGATATCGACATATTGACAGTTAGCGGGTCTAGGCCATTCAACGATCGACGTTTGCAAATGGGTGTTTAAGAAGAAGATGAATGCAGAAGGAAAGGTGGAGAAGTACAAAGCTCGATTGGTAGCAAAAGGTTATTCCTAGGTGTCGATAATTGATTTTGGTGATATTTTTTTCTCCTGTTGTCAAGGTAGCTTCTATTAGATTACTTTTATCTATTGCTATTGCTTTTGATTTTTATGTAGAATAGATGGATGTGAAGACAACATTTCTCCTTGGGGATCTGGAAGAAGAGATCTACATGAAGAAACCTGAAGGATTTGTAATGAAGGGTAAGAAAGAATTGGTATGCAGGTTAAAAAATTCTTTCTATGAGTTAAAACAATCACTAAGGATGTGGTGTCATAAATTTGATACATATATACGGGGACTTGGCTTCACCAAAATAAAAGCAAATCATCGTGTGTATTTTAAATTAATTGGTGACTATGTTATTTATTTGGTATTGTATTTGGATGATATGTTGTTGATTTATGATAACAAAGAAATTATCAATGAATTGAAGACCCAATTGTCCTCCAAATTCAACATGAAATATCCTTGTGCCGCAAACCATATTTTAGGATTGGAAATTAAATGAGGTCGAGAAAAAAGGAAAATCTAGTTAAACCAGAGGAAGTATGTCAAGGCAATATTGCAGAGGTTTAATATGCGGGATACTAAACCGGTGAAGGTTCCTATTCCTATAGGTGTAAAGTTATGTATTAAAAAGTGTCCCACGACACAAGAAGGGGAAGAGGACATGTCCCATGTTCCATACACAAGTGTAGTTATTGGCCTGATGTACGAAATGATTTGCACTAAACCAAACATTGCACATGTTTTGGGAGTATTGAGTAGGTTTATGCCAAAACCAAGGAAGGAGCATTGGGCAATAATGAAGCAAGTTTTCATGTATTTGTGTGGCATTAGTGATTATGGTCTATGCTACCAAGGAAGACCAGTATTGAATAGAGTTTTGGACATTCGTGGATTTTTTTATGCACACTGGGCTAGAGATCTGAATCAAAGAAGATCTACAAGTGGGTATGTATTTAACCTGTTTGGAGGTGCAGTCAGTTGGATGATTAAGAGACAACTTGTAGTGGCACTTTCAACTACAGAGGTAGAATATATGTCAAACACTCATGCAAGCAAGGAAGCAATTTGGTTATAGAGATTGTATTCAAGTATGGGGTTGGTATAATGAGCTATAAGGATAGACTGTGATAGCCAAAGTGCAATTTTCTTGGCAAAGAACCTTGCTTATCATTCAAAGACAAAGCATATTGTTGTTTAGTATCACTTTGTAAGGGATATGGTTGAGGACAAAAAGGTGTTGCTGGTAAATGTGGACACTTTGAATAATACTACAGATGCATTGAGAAATTCTCTTGGTGTAGAGAAATAATGGGCGTTGTAGGGCTGAACCAATGACTAAGCTCTCTTATGGCTTCTAGTGGAAAGAAAACAACAAGTGGAAGAATGTTGGGTGTGTGTTATATTCTTTCCACGACTAGCCCCATGAGCAGGGGGGTGGTAGCCCCCCTCTACGGGGTCTAAGGCAGCGCCACAAGGAAATTTTTTTTTGGACGCTATATTAGGTGGGAAAACCTACCAATGGTTTTGTGCATGGCTTTTGCACATGGTTTTGGGCATGATGGTTTTCTGTCCATGGTATTTTTGTAGATCTGGTCAAAGGAACTATGGTTATCTTCTAATCCAGGGTTAATGGATTGAGGTTTATGGATGCTTCAACATGTATATATATGTATTGTAACATTAAAAGGAATGTAATGAAAAATCAATCTGGTAGTCCCGGTTTTGGGATCCAGGGTAAAATCTCTGTGTATATCTATTTTATGTTTTATGCTCTTGCCATTGTTTATTTTCTGTTTTTTTAAGAATTCGTATTTAGGTAATTTTGGTACGAAGTGAAAACCTACACTCTTATTGAGTACTTGATTCAAATATTTTATGGGTGCTTATATCTTCACTACGTGAAAATTCTTGGTACAATTAATAAAATTGTTTCTGAGCGCTTATATTTTCACTATGTGCGAATTGTTAGCACCTCTAATACAAATAGGAGGAAGAAGTGACAATATTATATATATTTGTATTTTTAGGTGACATTTCTCATCTCTTGATCTTTTGACTGCTTTCCCAACTAGCTGGAACACTGCCCATCGTTGTCAAGTGTCACAAAACCTAATAATTTGTTGAGCTCCTCATCATTTCTAACAACTAATTGAATATGTTAAGGTACACTCCTTTTTTTCTTGGTATTCCGTGCTACATTCCCAGCTAGCTCAAGCACCTCTTCTACTATATACTACAAAAATATCCAAATAGATGAGAGACTTAGAGTTACTGGAGAAATATAATGTTTTAGATTACACAGAACTTGAGTCAATGTTCTAGAATATGTAGAACTCGAGTCATGATTGTTCTAGATTCTGTAGAAGTCATCATTTTTAGTATGAGTCAGCTATAGTTAAGTAGATGAGTCAATTATAGTTGAGTAGGAATTATTATCCTCCATAAGGAGATCTTGTCATGTACTATGCATCAATTTTGGGCATTGGCCTAGTTTAATAAAATCTTGTGTTTGAGTTATCATATTTCTGTTTTCGCTATTTATTTAAGTTCTCACTATTTATTTAAGTTGGTATCAGAGCTAGTGAACAAAGATATGAGAGACTGGATTCAAATATGAGTTGTTAAAGAGGCTGCGTTAATGGCCGTTGTTGTTAAGTCCATGTAAGAGTTGTTGCAGTCTACGTGAGAGTCATTTAACCATCGTTTAATTGGGCAGAGATACAACCAACCAGATCCGATTGCTAAGAGAGTCGTGTGCAACTTTCATCCGCAAAGTCGTTGACTAAGTGTTCATTAAACTATTGTCTAGCAACTCTTGTGCCATTGTTGTGGAAGGAGGTTACCGACCTCACCTGTTGGCAACCACACCGTTTACTTAAGTTGTTTCTATCAACGTTGGTGGAACGTCGTTGAACGAAAACTCCGATTACTTACAAAGGTTTAAGAGGTTGTTTTTAAAATACACTTATTATATCAAAGTCACCAACACCATAATATGAGAAATAAAATTAGATATTCAATTAATTTTGTTGGCGTTGTAATTCGTTTAGAGTTTAGAGCAATCCATTTTCCTGGTTTTCACATAAAGTATTTGTGGCGTTGTAAAAGTGTTTTTGGCATGGTATAAAGTTTATTATAAGAAAGATTCATGTCATATAAAGTTTGTTATAAGGAAGACTCTATTTGATTATGGTGGAAATTATATTGGTGTATGGTTGAATAAAAAAATATTTTTTGAGATTTGGTTAGTTTAAAAAGGTAAAAAAGGAATTCTACAAGTTTTGTTGATCGGTGAATTGATATTTGGATTTTTTTTTTTTATAAATGGAAAATCTATTTTTTGATTTATATGTAATTGACCAAACAAAGTTAGATAGAGAAAATGATATAAATTGGAAATTTAAGTTGCATACGGTATTGGAAAGAGTCCATGTTTGGTCAACAGTAACATGGGATGAAACCAAACAAACAACACGAACAACATCAGTTCAAGATTCGGAGCATAGAGAGACCAAGGCCAAGGTATTAGTGTAAATGTCTATAAATGACAATATTATTCCACGGATCAGGATTGTGATACATCTCAACAATCTTGGGAAACACTTAAAAGGTTGTGTATAACTCCCAATACTAATAGAGTGTTATTTAAAAAAAAGGACTTTTCTCAGCTAAGATGGAGTTAAATGAAACTATTAATAATTTTCTTTTTAGAATCAAAGAAATTTTTAAGCTTGATGCTATTGGTGAAAAGATTTCCAGCAGTGATCTAGTGACAATTACATTGAATGGGATGCTAGATGATTATCATATGTTTATCATTGGAATTTCAACTAGGGAAAAAACTCCTACCTTTGACGAATTAATAGGTATTCTCATTCAAGAAGAAGAGAGAATGAAGAATATAAATGGTAGATCTCAAAGTTAAGATTTGGTGTTGGTGATAAAAGGGAAGAAGTCATACAAAGAAAAGTCGTGGGACAAGAGAAAAGGAGGCAAGTCACATCCAAAACCACATCAAGACAAAACACCACCAAGGACAAATACCTATATGAAGAGGAAAGATGTATACTTCTATTGTGATAAGCATGGACACTTTGCTAAAGATTTCCATATAAATAAATTTGATGAGTCCAAGCATAGAAGGAATTCATGCAATTTTGTTGATTAAGAAGCCTCAATTAGTGATAATATCAATAATCTCAAATTATTCATTTCAAAAGCTACCTTATCAACAAACTTTGATGATGATAATGTATGATTTATTGAATTTGGTGTTTCAATTCATATGACATGCAAAAAGGAATGGTTTGATACCTATCATGAAAATAGTAATGGGATTCACATCTATCTAGGAGATAATTGATCTCATGAAACCAAAGGTTATGGTGATGTATTTGTAACCTTACCAAATGGCCATGTAAGACAAATATGAAATGTGATGTATGTTCCTGGAATCAAGAAGAATATAATCTTAGTGTCCACCATTACAAATCAAAATATCAAAGTTGAATTTCTTAAGTCACATTGTGTTGTTAAGGATATACAAGATAACTAAAACATAATATCTAGAGGAGTGTGAATGGGAGGCTTATACAAGCTTGATGTGACCAAAAAAAGTCATCATGCATTGGAATCTGCTACCATGACAACAAAAACTCTTTGGCATCAAAGGCATGGCCACCTTAATTACCATGACTTGTTGCTACTACAAAAACAAAGAATGGTAGAGGGACTTCCATTGTTAACAAATGTATATTCAACATGTGAAGGGTGTGCTTTAGGGAAGATGCATAGGGAAGAGTTACCTACTCATACATATAGAAGAAAAATGGATACTCTTGAACCAATGCATACAAATGTGTGTGGGCCTATGCAAACTAGATCATTAGGAGGAGCATATTATTTATTGATATTTGTTGATGATTGCACAAAATATACTTGGTTATTTCATGAGAAAGAAGAGTGATGTATTTGAATATTTCAAATATTTTAAAAACTTGGTTGAGAAGCAAATAAGAAAATACATCAATATACTTTGATCTGATTAAAGGGAAGAATATACATTAAGAGTATTTGTCAAATATTGCAAATCCCATGGAATTGTACAATAGTACATGGTGCCACATACTTTGTAGGTTTTAACCTTGTACATAAATTACCTGCATACGAATTCTACAAACAGAAAATAAATAATAGTGAAAACATAAAACATAAAACATATAATACACAAAGATTTTCCCTTGGATCCCAAAACCGGGACTACCAAATTGGTTTTTCATTATGTTCCTTTCAATGTTAGAATACATATAATACACACCGAAGCATTCATAAACCCCAATCCATTAACCCTGTACTAGAACATAACCATAGTTCTCTTAACCAGATCTACAAAATACCATGGCTAGAAAACCATCATGCCCAAAATCATGTGTGAAACCCATGCACAAAACCATAGGTTGTTCTGCCCACCTAATATAGGGTACAAAAAAAAAATTTCCTAAGGCACTGCCTCGAACCCCCTACAATGGGGCTACTCCCCCCTTGAAACCCCCCAATAGGGGGGGCTGCACCCACCCTTCCCCCCCCCCACCGGCGACTAGTCATCGAAAGAATATAATAGACACCCAACATAGTCCACAACATAATGGAGTGGACGAAAGGAAGAACATAACCTTAGTGGAATGTGCGAGGAGAATGATGAAAGATAAAAATCTTAATAATGCTTTTTGGGTTAAAGCTATTAGTATCATTATTTATTTAAAAATAAAGTCCAACAAAAGGTTTAAATCTTAAGACTCCATTTGAAGCTCTTTATGGTTATAAACCAACAGTAAGCCACTTAGGAATATTTCAAACCAAAGTTTTTTCTCATGTTCTAAGAAAACATAGGAGAAAACTTGATGCCAAAGCTATCTGTAGGTTTTAACCCCGTACAGAAATTACCTGCATACGAATTCTAAATCACAAGAAAAATAAAAATGCGAGAGCATAACACATAAAACACATATACACAGAGACTTCCCACTGGATCTCAAAACCAAGACTACCAGCTTAATTTTTCATTATATTCCTTTCAATGTTACAATACATATTTATACATGCCAAAGCATCCAATACCATGGAC
>APFE031181011.1:0-11923 GCA_000404065.3 Pinus taeda | reverse complement strand
GCTACGCTGGTGTTTGGCTTCTCTTGGCTTGCAGAAAAGATAAAATAATAATAACAGGGCATCAGGCGAATTGTTGTTAAGGTGGAGATTGTTGAGATTTTCTGTTTCTAACAAAATAGGAAAAATCTCAACTGATGACAACAATAGGGATTTAGTTCCTAGATTAACTCCAGGTTGTTGGGAGGGAGTTAATGCCTCCTATATTTGATGTGAGGGAATTAATGAGGCTGTTAGATTCTCTATGCTATATAATAGGCAACCATTCGGATGGTTTGCTAAGTGTGTGAGAGTTTTATTGAGGATTTCTTGATGTAATCTCCAATTTGATTAATAAATTCCTGATGCCTATGTTTGGTGGACGTACCCCAGATTGGTTGGGTGAACCACGTTAAATACTGTGTCAAATGTGCTTGATGTTCTGTTGTGTGTTTATTTAAATTGTTGTGCCTCTGGATTCCAACAGTAATTTCATCCCCACTAAAAAATGCAAAAGAATTGTATTCTTCTAAAATCTAGGTTATAAAAGTTTATCAATGTAATCTCAGCCCCCAACTAAAAAAGAAAGTAAAAAAGAGTAATAAAAAGCGTTCATGTTCATTTTGTTGGATAAGGTGAATATAAATATTTTTGGGATGAGTCAAGAAAGGGCATGGGTTTAAGCTTGAGGATGGTTGAATTCATTGTTAAAACTTTTTGTGAGGAAATAATTTTATTGAAGATGAGATGAGGATGTTTCTATTTATGTATTTGTAATTTTTTGATTAATTTTTTTTAGTTAATTTTAGATATAAAATTGATTATGGAAATTTAATAGGAATATCTATTTGTTTTTTTATTTTTGTAATAGATATAATATAATTTCTTTTATATAATAGATGATTATGTATTTTTTTACTAAAGTAATGATGTATTTAATTGTTGTGATATTTTCAGTATCATATTTTCTTGATGGATATGAGAGTAGATTTATTTTATTTAAATATAATAGTGTCTATAGTCAATTTCTATATAAGAAGTAAGTTTATAAATTTCTAAGAAGCAGAAAAGATACCACTTTTTTAAGCTTAATTAAGACTTGATTTTCATAACTTTTTGTGAAATTTATGATAAAAGTTTAATATAATTTTGTTGTTATTGATGATAATGTAATTGTATTATACTATGTATTATAGTTGACCAAATTCTTTGAATCATTTCTTTAAAATAGTAGTAAAAACTGAAAAATTATTTTAAAAATGTATTTGTATATGATTATTATTTTTATATTTTAATTTAAGTATTTATATTTCAATTTATTTATTTAGTTTATCTATTAAAATCATTTTGGTCTTCGAAAGGAAACTTCTAATTCTTTGACCTATTCTTTAAACCACGTTAAATATCTTAAAAAGATGATTTAAAAATATATTATATTAATTTAAATTTTATGTTCCATTTATTTATTTTATTTATCTATTATTAAAGAATTTAGTTTGGAAGGCAACTAAGGTCAAAATATTTGAGAGCTTAAGACGAGCTTCTCTCGCAAAGACCTTTCAAGACAAGTTTGAATAGACTTGTGAAATTATAAGTTAGAAATTAAAAAATTCAAATAAACATTACTTAATATTAGATTATGAATTAATATTAAATCAGAAAAAATATTACTTCATTTAACTAAAAAATCCACATTATTAAACTTTTCTTTATTCAAATTTCCTTTAAAAAATTTTAAGCTTGGTTTTTTCGAGCTTGAAAGGGCAGGTTGGAGAGAAGACAACGACGTTGAACTCAAAGAACACTCTAGAAAACTATGGCAAGTACCCATCTCGAGTATCCAGACCTGCGATCTGCAAGAAAAGCTCTAAAAAAAAGCCAAAGATACGGTAGACAGGAATGTCATTAATGACCTTATCTTGAAAGCCGAACTAATGGATATACAATTGCCAAATTGACGAGTAGTCGACATTATCCACAATACAATAGTGGTCATCCTTCGGGCTTTGGCCTAGACATGTTTCAGGTCTCTGGTAAGAAATATAGCTAGAAAACAAAAGTTGACTTTAGAAAAAATGAAAATTTTCACATGTACAGACAAATTAATGTATCTAACTTGTCCCTATAATGATATAATAAATTTAATATTAATTATATACTAACATATTACATCATGAAAATAAATCAATCAAATACACACAAATACTAAATAAAATATTATATAAAAAATAAGAAATAACAAACTAAATATAATTCCAGCCAAACAAGATAAATAAATTTAATATTAATTATAACTAACAAATGTATTACATAAAACACTCAATCAAAACAAAGTTAAAAATTATATAAAAATGTCAGGTCAAAATTAAAAACATGTTACATAAATAACAATTAAATACACACAAATAATTATATAAAAAAATAATAACGCAAACAAAAATATGATAATAATAAAAATTCAATATTATTGATATACTAATCATTAACAAATATTTAAAAATTTAGAAATAGCATTATTTATATTAACTAATAGCATTCACACATGGTTTTATATAATGAAATTACACTATAAAAATAAAAGCATATCCATTAAGGAATACAAATTTATTACACTCTTTCGTTAGTATATCAATTAAGGAAAAACAAATTTATTACTTTGTTTATTATATTGTAAGTGGCATGTTTAAATATTAAATTAAATAAACAAATTTATTTATATTTATTTTATTATATTTTAAGATACTATGTAAATTGAAATCACATGTCCAAAATTTATAGTACATACAATTATATGACAAAATTGCCATATGTTTATTATACTTGTAAAGTGGCATGTTAATATTAAATTAAATAAACAAATTTATTTAATATTTTTTGTTATATTTTAAGATATATGTCAAATTGAATCACATGATACCAAAATTTATGTACATTACAATACAATATGACAAAATTGCATATGAAATATATCTTTTAATCTAATGTAAAATTAAAGTGAATCCAAATTACTTGACATTTAATAGTCTTTTTTTACATTACTTTAAAGGAGATTCAACACAACTCAATCCCAAATTTTAAATATATGCTTATATGTTCTTTCCTTCTTATATAAAATTTTATATATAAAACAAATATTTATTAGAAATCAAAGATGAACAACATTTTTTTATTAAATTTTAATATCTAGACAACCTAGTGTCATTTCCACAATTCCACAGTCTTTTTTTATCTTCCATCAATGCAACTAAAGGGCTTCACTTCCTACATTTTCTAATAGGAATGCAATCTCTTCCTTTGTCAAATTTTTAGATTTTAATCCCAAGGTAGTTTTCTGGTTTCTCAATTTTTACATCTTAATCCAAGGTAATTTACTCATTTCCAACATAATTAATAGATATAAATGTTAGGGTTGTTTGAGTAAACTTGAATTGATCGCTATATTGGTGGAATTTTGGCTCTAGGTAAATGGGAATCCATGGGTTTTTCCCATGGTATTCATCTCCAATGAAGCATATTTAAAGGCTAGAATCATCACAAGTAAATTGTCTCAAGTAAGTGTTGAAAACGCACCAAGAAAATCTCACTTTGACCATGCCTTGGTCAAACTAGAGAAAATTTGACTCAGTTAACTCACTTAGTTCGAGTTGGGGAAGCTTGATTTTAGTTCAGTATGATTGATTACTAATTTGTAGAAATATATTTCAGTTAAATTGAGTTATGGTCGGTTAAACTAGTTCTAACTATTGGAGGAACTAGTGGAAGTTAAAGTTGTGCAAGTGTGACTTAAACCACACTGAGTGATCAACTAGTTAACTAATCAATCAACCCAAAATAATTGATGCATGCAAAGAATTTGAGTTACCCAGTTGTTGTGGAGTTTCCAACACAATGTAGTATCAATTGTAGACTATTTCAATGCGTACAGGTGGTGCATGCAGTCAGAGGGTCATCCTAAAGGAATTGTGCAATTTAATTGAGGGAAATTCCTCATTAATAGGGGCCTAATTCCTCAAGGAACAACGCAAGGAAATAAGATCTTGTCGGGCTTGAAAATTGGCTAAGTGTTGGCTAGAGTCAGTGCGTCAGACAGAGGGATAGACTATACACTTGTAGGTTTCACTCAGGTTTGAACAACATATGGATTACATATGTATTATTTGACTAATGAAATATAGATAGGAAGGGGTTTTGAGCAGTTGTTTTCCCTAGATAAATCTCTATATATGTGTGATGTTTCTTCTTTCATGTTTATGATTTGTGTTCTCTATCATGAATTAAATTCGACAGAGCAGTAGAGTAGATTTGAGTCCTTGGTTTTAGTAAATTTCATGAGTAGTTTTAGATCTACACCATAATTTGTACATGGTATTAGAGCAGGATTCATAGTAGAGCATAAATTTCAAAGTTGTTCACGAGGAGGATAAAATTTGCATGATAAATTCTTCAAAGCTATATATATGGCTTTATATGGACTAAGACTCGAGTATGCTCTTGAGGGAAGCTTGAATTATGTTGCTTGGAAGGACCGCATGGAGGCAGTGCTGGAAGAAAATGGGTTGAAAGAATCTGTTGATAATGACATCTTGAAACTAGGATTAGGTCATACTCAGAATCTAGCAGAATGGAAGAAGTGTGTAGCCAAGGTGAGGAGAATTATATTAAAGGGACTAAGAGACCATATTGTCTCAAATATCAATAGGAAAGACACTGCTTATGCAATGTCGCAAGCATTGACAAATTTGTTCTAGAACAATAGTGACCACAGGAAGCTGGCACTCAAGGATAAACTTCAAAATATCAAGCTGCATAAGAATGGCACTATTTCACAGTATTTGAGAAGATTCACACAATTTCATGATGAACTTGGTGGATTTGGAGTTACTATTGTAGAATATGATTTGGTAAGCTTTACCCTTCTAGGCATTCCCAAGGTCTGGCATAATTACCAAGGTTCGATGAATGCGTGGGAGAAACTACAAATTTGTAATGATTATGGTCTAATTTGGTACAAGAGGAAATAAGGTGGAATACCAGAGATGGGACTTCATCCAAGGGCGAAGATGAAGAAAATTGTGCCTTGGATGGAAAGGAAAAGAAAGGAAAAGAAAGGAAAAGGGAAGAAATCCCAATCCAAACCAGAATCTAATCAAGGGGCCAAGAAGAAATACTTGTCCAAAAATAAGTGTTTCAATTGTCATGAACTCAAGCATTATGCCGCGAAGTGTCCACATAAGAAGGAAAGAAGAAGAACTCAAGAGCAGTAGTAGGGGAAGCTTTGACTTCACAGTTTGAGATTGAATTCACTCTCATCACATGCATGGTGAAAACACTAATGGGGAGTACGTGGTACCTGTACACTGGTGCCTCGTTCCACGTGACGGGGAATAATGAATTTTTGAGTGACTTGGAGGAGAAATATTTCGAGATTCACATCAAAATTGGAGATGTTAGAAGATACAATGTGACCAAGATTGGTACAATCACCTTTCAGAGGGAGTTGGGCTCCTCTCTTAGACTTAAGGATGTGATGTCTATTTCAGGTCTAGAGAAAAATATCATCTCCATTGTGGTTTTAGAAGACCATGGTTATGATGCGATCTTTAGCAAAGGGAAAGCATTCCTAAGACACATAGCCACCAGACAAGTGAAGCATATTGGGGTTTGTGTGAAGAATATTTGTAGACTATTTCTCATGAAAGTGGTGGATATTCTTCATGCTGAAGAAAGATGAGACATTCTCCAAGTTCGTGGAATTGAAGGCACTGGTTGAGAAAGAAACCAAGAAGAAGGTGAAGGATCTCAAGAGTGATAATGGAGGTGAGTACATGTCAAATGAGTTTAAAATTTTCTATTCAAAAGAAGGCATTCGACTGGAGTTGACAACACCCCACAACCCATAGCAGAATGGGGTGGTTGAGAGGAAGAACCGTAGCATTTTGAGAGTAGCAATGACAATGTTGCATGACCAAGGTCTGCCTATGCATTTGTGGGTTGAAGCATACAATGCAACAGTCTATTTACAGAGCAAGCGTCCTCACTATATTCTTGGCATGAGTACACCAGAGGAATATTTCTCAGGGAGGAAGCCAGATGTGTCACACTTTAGGATTTTTGGAGCCTCTGTTCACTACCATGTCTCCAAAGAATCAAGGAAGAAGCTAGAGATGACAATAGAATTGGGGGTATTTGTGCGTCACACAAAAACACCTCACAACTATCGTGTATACTTTCTATCCCTCAAAATGTCATTTGTGTGAAGGGATGTAAAATTTGACGAGGAGAAAGAATGATATATTCTCTTAAGAGGGAGGTTTAGTTACAAGCATATCAGGAGCTTTTAGCTCCAAAGGAGGAGCCTCAAGAAGTTGTGGAGCAACCACAAGTTGAGGAGCAGAGAGTGGAGACACCCATTGAAGTAGAATTATCCAAAGAAAGAAGAAAAACAACCATGGAATATGAAAAATTATTGCATGATGTTAGAGAGAATGTGGGAGCACCCACTTCATAGCACAGGCAAAAAGGTCACCTGATTGGTACACTGGCTACATGGCTCTAATCATTGAGATTGTAGAGACTAAGACATCCTTTTTGGAGGAAGCAATAGGGAAACCTATATGGGTTGATGCAATGGTAGAGGAATATGTTTCCATTGTAAAGAATAATGTTTAGGAAGTCATCCCAAGACCAAAAGATAAATCAATTGTGGGTTCGAGATGGATCTTCAAGGTAAAGCGTGTAGCATATGGAAGCATAGAGAGGTACAAGGCCATATTTGTGGCTAAGAGATTCTCTCAAGTTGAGGGAATTGACTATGAAGATACCTTTTCTTTTGTAGCAAGGTACTCATCCATTAGATCAGTTCTTGCACTAGCTGCACAGATGGGGTGGAAGATCCACCAGATGGATGTAAAAACAACATTCCTTAATGCATTTATTGAGGAGGAGGTGTACATCGAACAGACAAAAGCTTTTGAGACCTTTGATCAAGAGTCACATGTGTGCAGAATCAATCGAGCATTATATGGACTTAAGAAAGCACCTCATGCTTGGTACACTAGGATCAACAACTATCTCACCAAGTATTATCTCATCGGGTTAGGATTCACCAAAAGTGAAGCAAATGCAAGCCTTTATCATTTATGGTAGAAGGTAAATTATTGACTATTGTCTTATATGTTGATGATTTGATTTTCACCAGTGATGAGAAGATGATCAGAAAATGAATGACATGGAGCTCATGCACTACTTCCTCGGTTTGAAAGTATGACAAGGAGATGGGGATCTGTTTGTCTCTCAAGGTAAGTATTTAAATGAGATACTGAAGAGGTTCTGCATGGAAAGTAGAAAACCCATGGAGACTCCTCTAGTGACTAGTTGGAGGAAAGAGGATGCCACTTTAGGGGAGGAAGTAGATGGTACCATTTATCAACAACTTGTGGGTTCACTAATGTATTTTGTGAACACACAACTAGATATGTGTTGTGTAGTCAACCAACTAAGTCAAGTTATGGTTAGGCCAACAAAATTTCTTTGGAAGGAAGATAAGCATGTTTTACAGTACCTTAGAGGCACTACCTAGTTTGGACTATGATACAGATAGAGAAAGAGAATGAACCTATGTGGCTTCATAGATGCAGATTGGGCGGGGAGTCCATTAGACCAGAAGAGTACATAAGAAGGAAGTTTCAGTGTTCGGTTCACAACTATTTCTTGGTAAAACAAGAAGCAAATATTTGTGGCACTTAGCTCAGCAGAAGCAGAATACATGGCTGCCGGTCAAGCAACACATAAGGCAATTTGGATAAGAAATATTCTTATGGGACTATTTATTTAGATGATGGATCCAACTATGATCTAATGTGATAATCATAGTTGCATCATGCTCTATGAAAATCATGTATTTCATGATTGATCCAAGCATATAGATATCCAGTATCACCATCTACGAGATTGTGTGTAGACGCAGATAATATTTCTAGAATACATTCCAAGAGAGGAACGAGATGCATACATTTTGAAAAAGGATTTGTCAAGAGGAAAATTCAAGTTCCATAGAGGTGGGATCAAGGTAACTGATAATCCCTTTCTTGTTGAGAGGGAGTGTTCAAATTGCAGCAAAAAATTCTTAGTTTGACCTCACCTTGGTCAAACTAGAGAAAATTTGAATTTCCACATAAGCACACATCTTGGAGGTAGTTAAATGAGGTGACATAACACTTGTCACTTAGTTAACTCAATTAATTTGATATGGGGAAGCTTGATTTCAGTTCGATATGATTTATTTCTAATTTGTAGCAATATATTTCAGTTAAATTGAGCTATAATCAGTTAAACTAGCTCTAACTGTTGGAGGAACGAGTGGGAGGTCATGTTGTGGATGTGCTACTTCAACCACACTTAGTGATCTACTAATAAAATAATCAGTCAACCCAAAATAACTGATGCATGAATATAATTCTAGTTACCGAGTTGAGGTGGAGATTCCAAGTCATTGTATTATCAATTGTAGACTATTCCAATGTGTATAGGTGGTGCATGTAGTTAACACGGGGGCTTTGCTCAATGAACCTATGACATATCACGTGCATTCACAACATACTGTAAAATATCCCTAATTGGACAAAATATTGGAAAATACCTCTAAAAATCACATTATTTAACCCCCTAACAATATGAACCCAATACACGTTCCAAATTAAAAAAAAAAACCCTACCTTCACTAGATATTGTAGGTATCCATTATTACATTACAATTTTTAACACCCCTTTATATTTTTTCATTAACTTTGAGCTCCATTTTTTATATCTTCCAATATAAAAACCCATTACCCCCTAATATATGCTCAATATATTATGTCATTTTTTCCTCATTATATATCCCCCAATATGAATGCACGTGGTATGATATTTCTCCCCCATTAAATCCCCTATGGTAGTTAAAGAGTCAGCCTAAAGGAATTGTTCAATTCAATTGAGAAAAATTCCTAATTAATAGGGGCCTAATTCCTCAAGGAACAACATAAGGAAATAGGATCTTGGAGGGATTGAAAGTTGGATAAGTATTGGCCATAGTGAGCCATTCAGGCAAAGGGATAGACTATACTCTTGTAGGTTGTGCTCAAGCTTGAGCAGTGTATGTATTACATCTCTATTCTTTGATTAATGCAATATAGATAGGAAGGTGTTTTGAGTAGTTACTTTCCCCTAGATAAATATCTTTGTATGTGTGATGTTTCTTATTGCATGTTTATGATTTGAGTTCTTTATCATGAATTGAATTCTATAGAGCTATAGAGGAGATTTGAGTCTTGTGTTTTAGTAAATTTCATGAATAGTTTCAGATCTACACCATAATTTCTACACTGAGAATACAAAAACTATGTATTTAGACACCATGATATCTCTTAATGTTCTATGATCCCAACATCTGGTATCAAAGCCATAGTGTTCATAGAGGGAGAATGGTAAATACAAGAGCTCGATGAATATCAAAGGCTAAGGTGAATGGTGATTTAGATGAAAATATCGGTGAATATATGAAGCAAGATTGATAAGCTTCCTATGGAAGTGTACACTCGAAGGAAAAAGGCATTCTATGTGCTTTGAAGTTGTAGAATGTTAGTAGGAAGAGTGATGGGTATGAGGTACAGTGATGGTAAAAAATGCTTGTTGATGGTGTTGGACCCGCTAACATTTAGGGGGTCTCCCCGGTACGAAGTCCCAATTCAACCTCGCACCATTTGGTGTAGGAGTCCCATTCAGTATAAAGGCTTGATTACGAAATCCTTAAAGATTTTCCTTGGCTGCAGATGCTAGCATGAGAGAGCTATGCAATGGCATCTTCGAAAGGCAAGGGAGTGTGCCTGGTGAGTGTTCTGTTGCAACTGTGTAAAGGATATTCTACTACTGGGGGGGAGTGAGCCCTCTAAGTGAGAGGTAATAGTACCACCAACGAATAGATACACATGAACCAGAAAGATTTGTCTAGCATCCAGCAAAATAGTTCAGAACGGATGTGATGATCGTCACAACTAATAAGTGAAGATAGATTTGTCCATTATCCTACATAATAGTCCATAAGGATGGGACAATAATAACAACCATTACATCACATTCTCAATAATATAAGCACTAAAATAACCTAAATATGTCAACTATCTTAGAACATGTGAAAGAAAACATGAAATACAAACATCAACAAAATAGTCTTACAAACATTCATAGTCCATGCATGAAGAACATGTTGGCCTTAAAGCCTTTTGTTACTAAGTAAAATTTACGAGACACATGTTTACAGTGTACATCACTAGCCCCAATAGTGGGACACTGGAGCCACTCCTTGCTCCAAAAAGAATTAGCTTTTCTCTCTAATGCCTTGTGGGAGGAGCCAAGCTGAAAAGTCCTTTGCTCATAGAATGAGGTAGTATATATAACCAAGGGTGACTCTTTGACTACCCTCATGATCGTTTGACTTCCTATGACTTTTCAACTTACATGACTCTTTACATTCCATGTGCTTCCTTTGGACTTCCACTTTACAAGACATTTGAATACAATATACATGGTCCACAATAGTGATGTGGCATATGACCACTCATGGCATGACATTACATGAAACTCCTAACATGTATTTCTGTATGATGTGGAAATTTCAAGTCATTGTTGTTTCTAAGTGTTGGATATATTCTTGGATATGGTTTCTCTTCACGTTTCATAGCTTGGTGATGTAGAATCTTCAATGATCTTTTGTCTTGGATGGTGGTTGCAAACTTGTGTCCCTTCGCTTTCTCTCGATTGATACACTTGTGAGTTCAGCTACAAGATAGTATTTAGGCATGATTCCTTCCTTCTTCTCCTTATCCCTCATCTTTCCATGACATGATAGTGTACAAGTCCGTACAATTCACTCATGAAGAGATGACATCAATTGGAAACCCCCTAGTCTAAGATGATGCATTATGATCCATCAAATGAGCTTGGGAGAAGTGACAAGTTGGGGAGAGGGGATTAGTGTCTGTGCATTACGTAGTTCCAATAGTCATGGAGGTGAGCTTGAGCTTTAACACTACACAGTGTGCAACTCCACGAGGCTTCAAGAACAAGCCTACGCAGTTTCTGGAGGCAATGGAGTTAGGATGAGGGAAAGGATACTAAAAAAGCCAATTTTATAGTTTTGGATGTCAAGGGAGGCTAGGATTCTACGCATTGCATAGTTTTAACATTCAAGGGAAAATATTGAGGGTTGAAGATGTGAAGTGCATAGTTCAAGGCAGGCTAGGAGACATAATTGTGCAATTCTGGGGGTCAAGGTAGGGAGTCAAGCACAAGAATTACGTAGTGCAGTAGCCTTGAGGGACATGGAATTCCCATTACATAGTTTCAAGTAGAAAGGTCACAACTTAGAGGGTTTAGACTACATAGGGCACAGTTTAGTTGGTGCCTGGTGAAGCTAAGTTGCTCGATCGGGAAGGTTTTCTGAAAATGTCTAGGTGTGGGATAAGTGATAAACTGTGATGAATATTGACGATGATCACACACTGAGCATACTTTGAAGAAATGAAAACATAGATCATCAGAACAGATGAAAAAATTATTTTCCTCTGTGTGGCTTCCTCATGACTAGATACGAAAAGTACGACACTTAAGATAGGATTTCAGACAAACATGACGAAACTTGTTAAAAAATACTCAAGACTTTGTGTACAAATGTGACAAATGTTTACATGGTTAGGAAAACTCATATACACAAAGAACGACCTTTGAAACCACCAAAATAGGCTTGCAAACATTTCACATTAATCAAACATGCAAAAGGGACCAAAGCATTGCAAGCAAGCTCCTGAAATGAGCTCTAGTGTTTACAACAATATTGTGAAATACCAAGGAAGACTCGAAAATTTAGTGTAAGACAAAAATTTGGAGGGTATTGGGGCAGCTACAACACTTT
>APFE031181008.1:96098-133108 GCA_000404065.3 Pinus taeda | reverse complement strand
TGAGTCAGCTTCTGGCATTTTGATTAGTGTCATTTCACTGATAGTTCTTGGTTCCACTTGGAGATTTCATGATCTCTTACTCATCCCTAGGCGAATTCAGAGAGGCAAGTGTCATATGAGCAATTTCTAGAAGATTCTTTGAGTTTCCACCTAACAAACTACCTCTACCATTTGTCTGCTCTTGCACATTGCACCCTATAGAAGGGCTTTTCAGTATGCATTGCAGCCCTTGTGTGTAACAGGTGAGATGCATTGCACCCTCAGCGTGGAGCAGTCAGTATGGTCCAGTTTTGACCAATTCTAAGTAGTTTTTCAGGGAGAACTTCAGGGAAATGATGTAATCAGTTGACCTTGATCCTTTAGGGTATGAAACAACACTTTTAGGGGTTTAAGAGCTCTTGGTTTATCGACATATGTGATTGGGTTTGCAGTGCCCAAATATGTCTATAACAGATATGTTGATCATACTAAAGAATTCATTCTCGAGTATTGACACATCTTGTAGTGGAGATATTTTTCTTCTCACATTATATATAATAGGGAGAGAAAAATATTGATTGAAAATCAAGATTCAACTTTTGAACTCATATCAATCAAGAAAAAACAAGCAAGCCTGAGCCATTGCTAGAACTAGATCTAACAACTAGAGCCTTGAGCCAATGTCATCCAGAGCCAAACTCACAACTGTAGCTAGAACCATGTTCCATGAGTAGGTTTTAGTCT
This sequence comes from Pinus taeda, assembly GCA_000404065.3. Taxonomy (NCBI): domain Eukaryota; kingdom Viridiplantae; phylum Streptophyta; class Pinopsida; order Pinales; family Pinaceae; genus Pinus; species Pinus taeda. Next base: position 132,385 of record APFE031181008.1, on the reverse strand, counting down.
GTGGTCCTCCTTAAGCCAACATTGAGTAGAAGAATTACAAATTCTATTAGGTAACCATTTGTGGTCATCTTTGAAGCACCATATCCACCATTTCATTAGTTTTTGGTCATCTTTAAACCACCATCTATGAGCACTTCCATTTTGTAGAATACATCAACTTTTAGCTAAACTAGGAACTGTTTTTGGAATTACTTCCAACCAAGTTCCAGAGTTGGTGGTCGACCTTAAATTACCATTTAGTAAAAGACTTTGGGTTTTGTTTCCCAATTGGTTTGTGGTTTTCATTAAAACACAAAATTTAGAGAGCACATTCAGCCATTGGATACTATCCATTTTTATATTTTAGGTATCTACTTGGACTCACATGCACCCATATAGATTAAGGAGGGAATATTGGAGATTTAATTCGTAGGGATTGTTATGTATTGTCCTATTCCCTTGAGCAAGAATATGAAAAGTAACAAATGAAGGTGAATAAGCTTCAAGAGTCTAAGATACCTTGGAATATGAATCCAATGGCCACAAGAAAATGTCTTTACATGTCTCATACTAATCATAAATGTATCACACACTTATCTTAATCTCTCCTCCATTTTCATGGGTCCAACAATTATGTTATGTTGTTGCTAGAAGAGAACATTGTGTGCATCACCTATTAACTTGTAAAGAGGTTAGGCCCACCATTATAAGTGGATTCCTTGTAATGGGATCAATATACATGCATCAGGGTATCAATATACATGCATCAGGGTTAGCAACAATACCTTGGGATTCATATACTCGTATATAATAATATAACTACATTTGGACACATGCCACTTTCATTGAGATATGTGTCACTACATTGGGATTGGTGAAAATGGGTCAAATGATGACAAAGACTCCACATTGTCATAATGTGCCACATAGACCAATCCTATAGGGAATACTTGTATCGGTAAAGGAGTATTCCTACATGTGTGGGTGTATTGCCACACATATGAGATTGTTGGAGTCAATTATAATTTTGATATACACTTGGACAAGTTGTTATAGGTGGCCATGACTTAGTTGAGGTGGTTACAAGCTAATTTTATCACTGATCTCTTGGAGCACTTCATTCTTTGAGCCACATATGTGAATATTTATTAGAGTTTCTTCTATTGTGGAGCACATCTTTAATAGTTGATTGTTCTTCTCCATCATGAATTAATTCCTTGCTTCATGGGATTTGTTAGGAGGGTGCATTTATCCTTGGGCCCTTTGTTGACCATGCATGTGACTTATATAAGGTTGTTAGCATAATTTTTGGATGGTTCTCCACTTATTATTCATTTTATTGCTTTGGGGTGCTTTTAGACCATGGTATTGAGTGGGGATCTTATATTTTCTTGTGGTTTTGATAGAGCACCTTGTATTAACTCACATTTTTATTTTTATTTTTATTTTCATATAGTATTCACCTATGGTTTCATGAGGTGCCTTATCTATATGAGGATAGATCTTGTTCATTTGTCTGTTGGAGAATAATGAGAAGATCCTAGTCTTGCCCTGCAAAATCTATTGTGTAGTATTGTTTATTTTAAGGGTTATTTTAGGTCATATATTAGAAAACATTGATATTTTAGATATTTTGAGGAAGGAACTACTAAAATACCATAAATGGAACCATGTTGTGTTAAAGGAGTACTATAAGGAATAAATAGCTTTGACTTACCCTCTTTGTTCATCTATGTTTAATATTTAAACATTAAGCTTGGACATCCAAGGATTCCAGGCTTTTGCGACTTTAGGAATAACATTGAGTTCATCTTGTAGCACTTGGATGTTGATTCTTAAAGGACCAATCCCCTTAAGATGCTTGATATTTTCAAAGGTTATAGTTGATTCTCATATGGAAATCCTTAAATGGTGCATGTGACTTCAACGCATAAGGTAATTGATCAACAACCTTAAGCTAGGTAGTTGACCCCATAGCCCAAGAAAGATAGGCATTGGTATACTCTTTGACTTCCTTAGCCCATATTTTAATTTTTTTCCTTTCATTTTATTATTCTAGCAATATAGGGCTTTTAATTGTAGATTTAGATTGAGATTTGCTTTAAATACTATAGATTAGATGAATTTTGAGGTATAAAATGGACCTCCTAAGGAAAATAATAAAAAAAATAGTTATAATTTTTTAAAGGAAAAAATGAAAAAGGAAAAGAAAAATTATTTTATTGTATTTTCAACTTATTCTCTATAGGTTTTTACTCAAATATCAAATATATGACTCATTGGATGTAGAATTTAATTCAAAATCAAACAAATATTCCCTCTGCATACTTTGATATATTTTACTTTTTTCCCAATGTAGGTCTACTTAAAAGTATGTAGAGTGTGTACTTGTTTGATGCAACATTTAATTTTACATACAACAAGTTCTTACACATGAAAATTGAGTAAACCTATAAAGAGATAAGTAAAAAATGCAATTAAATAAGGTTGTTTTCTTCTTTTTCTTGCAAAAATATGTACCCCAAGGGATGAATCATCATCCTAAATCCTTTTTGTTAATTTAAAGTTAATTTTGTTAATACATTTTTTGTTTTGATGCCCACTTTTTATCTCAAAATTTCCCCTATGATAATGATCCAAATCTATATTAGACTTGAAATTTTCCTTGCAAACTCAGTCTTTTTGCCTACACAATACTCTTAAAATTTCTTGAGCTTCTATGATTTTTAAACCTAGAACATAAATGTCCATATAAGATAAAACCAGAGCAAAGGCACTATGACTTGACAAAGTTCCTTCTTCTTTGAAAATCTTAACGAAAGCATCAATAGAGTTGCAAAAACATAAAACTTCCATGAATTCGTGTTCCAACACTTAAACATTAAAAATCCTTTTCCCAAACCCTTAAAATTATGTGCATTAAATGAAACTTGGAGAGAGGAGAGGTAAGAATATATACTAGAAATAGACACAATGAGGATGATGGACACCATCCCATACACCTAAGACCTAGTTACATTCTAGTTATGATTATATCCAATTAAAGAGATGAATTTTGAAGGCTAAAACACAAGTAGTTACCAAATACTAGTGCACACAAATACCATTCCACATATGAAATTTCAATACTAAATCCTTCAATTAAGATTTAACCATCCACAAACTAGGAGAGAAGCTTAAGAGGTGAATGCCAAGCTATTTTTTGTGCTCCTTACAATTTCCTTTCCTCATTATGCCACCTTGCAAAATAAAATATCACAATGAGGGATACAAAAACAATATAGAGTTTGTTTTTAAAATGCAAGGGAGAGGAGAGATCATCTGTTTATAAGCCATCACTGCACTTGAAGTATGAATAATGAATTGGTAATACATGTGTTAATATATTTTGATGGATCATGGCATTCAGTTGAATCATAATATCCTTAGGTTGCTATACAATAGTTTCTCCACCCATTTCTATTCAAATCTCGACCTTGAGGAATTAAGGATAGTTACTTCATTAAAATGTCTACTTGACTATTGAATTCTCTCAGGACATGGAAATATGAAAATAAATGTAGACTAAGAATCTCTTGGTTAATTCAATCAATGATCTAAGCTAGATTATTTCCAAACGAGGTTAGATTAATAACCATTGTTTTGATAATAATGGTTGAATCTTGTATAACAATCAATGATGTTATATTGATTTCAGTTGTGAGAGAGATACCTTGAAGAAAAACATAGGCTTCAACAAGGTTGTTTTAATATATTCTTGGACCCTAGCTAGGAAAATGTTACTTTCAATTTTCCGTTGAGATTAAACATGATCACCTCCCCATGCACCTACAAATCCTAATGAAAATTCTTATTGTTAATATTAATCAATAGTTTCATTAGTTGTGCATATTTTTTGTTGACTATAATGGTCACTAAGATCTCTTGATATAGTTTTTACAAACTTTTTATTTTCACCTTGAACAGTTTAATTACAAAAGATGGTGCTTATATTTTGTTGAGATCTAAGCTCTCGTAGCTCTTGACACTGAATAAAAAATAAATAAATAAATAAATAAATAATAAAAATAAAATAAAAAATAAAAATAAATAAAATAAATAAATAAATAAATAAATAAAAAATAAAAATAAATAAATAAAATAAAATAATATAATAAATAAAATAAAAATAAAATAAATAAAAATAAAAATAAATAAATAAAATCTATTCTACCATCTGATAAAGGAGAATTGTGTACTAGCAAAGTGCGAACTCAACATTTATAGAATATTATTTTCTCCACCATAGAAGAAATGAGGTCACTAACCATGCTAGTTTCTTTCCATGAATAATATATCCATAAACCATGAATTAGACTTGCTCTAATACCACTTCTAAGGCACCTTGTGAGTCATGAGACTGCATACACATTCATAAGAAAGGTATAAGCTATTATGAACCTTGTGTCTTAGAAATGATAAGAAACCAATAATTACATTCAAATTCAAGGAGGAAACCTCCTTTTATAATAAATACAATGTATAAGACAAGATTTGGTTATCCTAAGATTAGTTATACTTTGTGTGTGTGTGTGTGTAGGTGACAAAGGGTACAACTATAATAAATGAGACCTTGAAATATTCTATCCAACATAACGATATACCAATAGAAATATAATCACTCAATATGTAGGGCTTAATATGCCCCTCCCATTCAAACATGTGTTGTCATCAACAATTGACTATATGCAAGTGTTTCTACATGAGAAACTCATCTTCCCATGTCACCTCTTGTATTGGTTGTTTCTTCCTTTTGATGAGGTATTCGATAATGGCTTGATTTCTCAACTGCTTAATCATTTTTATAGGACTTTTTCTCGTTCTAGTATAGTTTTCCCTTCTTAATTAATATATGGTAAAATAGTTTGGACAGATCTCTTGTCAATAATTACCTTCTTTAAGTAAGAAATATGGAAGATTGTATGTACACATGAAGAAGGAGGCAAATCCAATTTGTAAAACATACTCCTAATCCTCTACAACACCTTATAGGGGCCATAATACCACGATGCTAATTTATTGTCCTTATTTTGTTGCTTGAGTGACATATGTTTATGTATCCTCATAAACACACAATCCCCCATTTCAAATTCCCTTAATTGTGATGTTGATCTAGTTGGTATTTCATTCTATTTTGTGCTATAACCAAGTTTTTCTTCAATAATTTGAGAACCTCCTATTGGTGTTGTATGTGGTCCTATACTATTTGATCCTTTACAATACCTTTCAAGGGTGATGTGATGGATGGAGGATTATATCCATAAAGTGCAATAAACAATGAATTTTTTTTTTTATGAATTATGGAAGAATGTGTTATACCGCCATTCTACCAAGAGAAACCACTTGACCTGTTTTATCTATTTATTAGATGCAAATCAATGTAGATATACTTTTAAAAATTTATTCAAAATCTCAGTTTTCCCATCATATTGAGGATGGTAAGATGGGTTGTGAGCCAATTGAGTACCCAAATAAGAAAATAATTTAGTCCAAAAAATTCTAGATAAATTTGGATCTTTGTCACTTACAATAATCTTAAATATCCCATGTAGCTTTTAGACTTTTCCATAAATGCTTCTACCATTGTACTTTTTTTAAAAGGATGAGAAAAAGAGAGAAAATGGGCATACTTTTTCATTCGATATACCACTACCATAAGTATGCTATCTCCTTCAAATTTGAGTAAACCTATAATAAAACCCATTGAAACTTCTTCACAACATTAGCTAGGTATGGTTACTAGTTGTAAGAGCCTTGGGGTATTAATTGTCTCTTCCTTATTTTGTCGGCATACCACACATTCAACCATAAAAAAATTCACATTTTCTTTAACACCTTCCGAGAAATAATCTTTCTTGATCCTACAATATGTTTTCAAGAATCATGAATTCCCTTCTATAAGAGAAGTGTGTAACTCCAAAAGGATCTTCTGTTTGAGTTGAGAATTCTTCCATAAGTATAAGCAATCTTGATACCACAACAAATAATTCTTGCACAAATTTTTCTACTGCATCAGGATCCTCCAATAGTTGTTGAATGATCTTGCATACCTTCTCATCCTACTTACATTATATCCTTGCTTATTCCACCTTGTGACGCAGAGTTAAACCTGTAATACCCATAATCACACTTTTCTCCATCTTAAAATGAATACATCAAAACTGTCCATATAAAAATTCTGATTACTGGCAATTTCATACACTAATTTGTGGAAGCTTAAATTAAATCTTCAGTACTCATGATTCAATATACATTGAAATCATATTTCAATTTCAATTAAATTGTATCTGTGTCACCCTTTTGCAATAATACCAAGCAATTCGATTTAAACTTACCTCACTGTCCCTTTCATTTCCCTGTCTGCGCACTGATTCATACTTCCATCCATTTAAACCATTTAACAACTTATACCCATTTCAAATTCATCACAATAATTTCAAATCTGATCGATCCGCCCCTTAAATGAGGTTGCAAATAGTCAACCCTTAACTGTATTCATAAATTCTGTTGAATGCACTTACCAACAGAATTTTATGAGGATTCTTACGCTCAGATCCAGTAGATCGAACAAACCAATCACAATTGCAATCACCATCTCTGTATGGCTTCAATGGCACAATGCGCCCATCATACCATAAAACAAAATGCGCCTTGCTTCAATTAAACCTTCCGCACGCAGCTTCTGACAAATGGGTCATCGCTAACACTGGGTTTAACACCATTGAAGGCTGCTTCATTCCTCTTATTAACACAGGTCTTCACAATAAAACACTGCGCAGATGATAACGTGAGAACCAATGTTTAATGCTTCACAGATATGATCAGTCCCACACTTTAAATAGATCTGCTAATCGACAGTCTCCATTCCCTTTATAAGCTATTGACATTCATTACAGCTCTAACGCAATGACATCGGCAATCTCAATTCCTGAGTTTAAATGTTACTTCGTCAACAGTCGACCACCTCCACCATTCTAATGCGATGTGGTTCAAATTGAATTGTTGTCACAATCAACACTGTGCAATGTGTTGGTTACAATTGTTCCGATGCCACCTCAATCGGAGATCAGAATTGCTGTATTACAACAGTTGGACAACGACTTCCCTATAATATTGCGATATCTTTCAGATTCAATATCATCTCAACCCAATCCACAAATTCCGCAGCTGGATCTGTGACTATATGGCGTGATTTTGGATCATTTCTCCACGATCTGATGCTAATAATCAGGAGAACCAACGAATTACAAAACCATTTAATATATTAGTCAATCTGCTCCAGGAGATTCACGAAATCTTTCCTGCTTTTTCTTTGTATTAAACTTCTCTCAGTTCGCTACTATTAACAGCGCCAAGATTTCATTAACACAAGAACTCTTCAGCTAAATAAAATTACACACAGATCACACACCCTAATCAATTGTGCAGACATCAGACTTGAATTTGCACCATTTGTCATTTGAATTGTATAGAATATAATTATGTTCATAATACTCAGAAACAAAACAAACAGAACCTTGTTTTTTTTTCCCCAATTATTCCAGAAATCAATAACTCTCATACATACTATCACAATCTCCCTAAAATCTGAGCTTTTCGCTCCACACTCAAAAACTACACACACACCAGTATATCCTTTTCTTGCCTTATCGACCTTTTTTTATTATGAGCTAATTCAACGAAATCTTCTAATTTTAAAAATTCTAACAAACAAACTCTCCTATTTATTGGCGCTCACACACACATGTTATAACAAATCTTATCAATAAGATATACATACTTATTACAATAATAACTAATTATTTGTGAAATCGACCTCCTCATTAAACTAGATTTTAACACACAGTAATGAAATTCACCCTGTGAAGCCACAACATGTGACCATTCCATCACATTGTTGGCTGGGTCTGGATGCTCCTGCATCAGACTCCCAAAGTTTAAATTAACCATGATCTCCCGGTCATGCATTTCATGCCTGTGTCCTCCTGGATCCCATACTTGGTTTGATAGTTTTTCCTTGATTACTGTTGTGGTTGTTTGTTCCTCAAGTCTTTCGCCTTTGTGCTGCAATGCCTCACTATCTGCTGCTGTTCATTTTCTCATATTTCGCTGCTGTTTTGCTTACTCTAATTTGCAATTTTCCATTCCCTTCGCCTGCACTATTTCTTCCAGCCAATCTTCCTTTCTTATTTGTTTTACTAGAATGTTGTAGTATGAGTTTCCACAACTCATCCAATTCATTGTCCCTTTTACTCCTCGTGTGTTGAATACTTTTCTGCTGCAACTGATTGTGTTCTTGAATTAGAACATCATAATCTTTGTGCCAATAATCTTCCATATACATTTCTGAAATGTACAAATGCCTTTTCCCAGGTTCTTCTTCCGGTTCCTCATTCATAACTTTATCATTCCTTGCTGGCTTCCTCATCAAAAGATTCGACTTATGCAAATCTACCATCTCATCTGGAAGTTCTCTCAAAAGTTCTGCACCATATTTACTGGCTGCATTGTCCGCAATGGCTGTCTTTAGTCCTCCTGCACTCTGGCTTGCTTCAAGATCAATGATCTTCAATGACTCAGTGTATCCTTTGAACTCAAAAATTCTTTTGCCATCCTCCTTATTCTGCATATGACTATGAGTAGTCATTTCTTCAACAGTCTTCAATAACTGTTTGTCTTTCCTCAAGTCAATATGACCTGCAAACACAAAACAACCTTCAGTTTTCAAAATACAATACCTTCCATTTTGTTTTGATGCTTCAAGCACCAATCCTCCATCATAGATCTTTTGGATTTCAGCGGATCCTTCTTGCGGTGACTTCAAATCAATATGAATTTGTTCTAGTTTCCTGAACTCGTTCATCATCTTGCCATTCAACCTCTGTTGCAATAGCTTCCACTTCACCCTTTTCTTCAGTCTCCATCTGTATCTTCGATCTTCACTTATCTTTCTTTGTACTACCAGACCAATTTCTGGTTCTTCATTCTGCTGCCAGCTTCTACACTTCTGCAATTTAATGCTTTCCTCATTCTCATGTAGCTGATCATTCCTTCCAAATTTCTGGTTACTTCCACATTCATCTTGTTGAGTTAATATTTCTGTCTCCTTTATGCCTTTGAGGACATAACCTCCTTGCTTCTTCTGATCTTTCATCTCACCTTCATATAATCGTTGCTCAATTTCTCTGATTTCAGCATCATATTTAGTAATGATGTCTTCCGCGCCTTTTCCTCCATCAGGTTCTGTAAGCTTTGTTTCTCCTTTGGGTTCCTCGAGTAATTTTTCCAAGAATTATATCTCCTTGTAAAATCTCTCCAACAGATCATCACAATTTCCATTCTCAGCTTCATTCTTTTCTTGACAATCCTCCTGAGTTGACCTGTTTTCCACATGATCATATTGTAAACATCTTTCATCAATTCCATTAAACAAATTCATTGGTTTACCTTTTTGTAGTCCCACCATGGAATTGTCCTTAGACTGCTGGTCTATATCAACCTCATTTGACTGTTTCACGTCAAACATGATTTCATCTATGAACTCCTTCTGTTGCAAATGATCAACACCTTCTTCCTCTAAAAAGGATTCTTCATCACACTTTACCTCAAGAGCATCATTCTTGGTTGTGACAATTTCAATCGACTGTCCATCAATCTCTGCATATCCTGCAAACATACACAAAATGTGAGAATTAAAGTCACAAGGTTTCATTGCCTCATTTGCTTCCTTTGTCAACATATCTTTGAATTGTTCTGGACTTTTCCAATAGTCCATGAGATCTTCAACTGACCTCTCATTATCCTCTTTCCCTAACATCTCACCCTGTTCTGGTCTGCAAATGGAAACTTCCAATTCTACCTCTGCTTCTCTGAGTTTCTCTGATTACTCTTGAGCATTCAATATCTGCTCAATCTTTCTCAATTCTTCTACTATCTCTGACTTCACTTGCTAATTTCTCCTTTCTCGTAGCCTTGGCCACTTTACTCTTTTTCTCATGGTCCAAACACTTTTCTGCAGCATCTTCATCAATATTCCAATCTGGAAATCTATCTCAGCTTTCTCTCGGTCAAACTCTTCTTGACTTATCCTCATGCCATTTTCTTTGGCATCTTACCTTCTGTTGTGGCTTCTTTGTGAACTTCTGCTATGACTATCTGTTGTCATTTTCTGCTCCTCTCTTTCCATGAGCTCCTTACACCTCTGCAACAAGCCTCTGCAACAGTAAGTCCTTCTTACTGCAATCTTACCTCACTAAGCTCTCCTCACTCAGTCTTTTGGTAAGCATGATCCCTATCTGGAATCTTCTCCTGAGCAACACCTTTGCTCTTCTAGGCTTCTGCAATCTCTCACTCTCTCTTTCGAAGACACTTCAATTGTCCTCTCTGTCCAATCTCTTGTTGGAATCTTCAGGTTCACTGCCACTTCTGCTTTTAAGAACGCATCTGGTTCTTCTCTCACGGCTTCCCTTGATTTATATTGCTCCAGTCTTCACTCTTTCTGATGTTGTCACCTCTGCTTTGAATGGATTTCCTCACAACTGAAATCTCGTACTAAACTTCATTTAGAAAACAAACATATTCAATTTTAACAGAGTCAAGCTATGATACCAAAATTGACGCAGAGTTAAACCTGAAATACCCAGAATCACACTTTTCTCCATCTTAAAATGAATACATCAAAACTGTCCATATAAAAATTCTGATTGCTGGCAATTTCATACACTATTTTGTGGAAGCTTAAATTAAATCTTCAGTACTCATGATTCAATATACATTGAAATCATATTTCAATTTCAATTAAATTGTATCCGTGTCACCCTTTTGCAATAATACCAAGCAATTCGCTTTAAACTTACCTCACTGTCCCTTTCATTTCCCTGTCTACACACTGACTCATACTTCCATCCATTTAAACCATTTAACAACTTATACCCATTTCAAATTCATCACAATAATTTCAAATCTGATCGATCCGCCCCTTAAATGAGGTTGCAAATAGTCAACCCTTAACTGTATTCATCAATTGTGTTGAATGCACTTACCAACATAATTTTATGAGGATTCTTACGCTCAGATCCAGTAGATCGAAAAAACCAATCACAATTGCAATCACCATCTCTGTATGGCTTCAATGGCACAATGCGCCCATCATACCATAAAACAAAATGCGCCTTGCTTCAATTAAACCTTCCACACGCAGCTTCTGACAAATGGGTCATCGCTAACACTGGGTTTAACACCATTTAAGGCTGCTTCAATCCTCTTATTAACACAGGTCTTCACAATAAAACACTGCGTAGATGATAACGTGAGAACCAATATTTAACGCTTCACAGATATGATCAGTCCCACACTTTAAATAGATCTGCTAATCGGCAGTCTCCATTCCATTTATAAGCTATTGACATTCATTACAGCTCTAACGCAATGACATCGACAATCTCAATTCCTGAGTTTAAATGTTACTTCGTCAACAGTCGACCACCTCCACCATTCTAATGCGATGTGATTCAAATTGAATCGCTGTCACAATCAACACTGTGCAATGTGTTGGTTACAATTGTTCCGATGCTACCTCAATCGGAGATCAGAATTGCTGTATTACAACAGTTGGACAACGACTTCCCTATAATATTTCGATATCTTTCAGATTCAATATCATCTCAACCCAATCCACAAATTCCGCAGCTAGATCTGTGACTATATGGCGCGATTTTGGATCATTTCTCCACGATCTGATGCTAATAATCAGGAGAACCAATGAATTACAAAACCATTTAATATATTAGTCAATCTGCTCCAGGAGATTCACGAAATCTTTCCTGCTTTTTCTTTGTATTAAACTTCTCTCAGTTCGCTACTATTAACAGCGCCAAGATTTCATTAACACAAGAACTCTTCAGCTAAATAAAATTACACACAGATCGCACACCCTAATCAATTGTGCAGACATCAGACTCGAATTTGCACCATTTTTCATTTGAATTGTATAGAATATAATTATGTTCATAATACTCAGAAACAAAACAAACAGAACCTTGTTTTTTTTCCCAATTATTCCAGAAATCAATAACTCTCATACATACTATCACAATCTCCCTAAAATCTGAGCTTTTCGCTCCACACTCAAAAACTATACACACACCAGTATATCCTTCTCTTGCCTTATCGACCTTTTTTTTATTATGAGCTAATTCAACGAAATCTTCTAATTTTAAAAATTCTAACAAACAAACTCTCCTATTTATTGGCGCTCACACACACCTGTTATAACAAATCTTATCAATAAGATAGACATACTTATTACAATAATAACTAATTATTTGTGAAATCGACCTCCTCAGTAAACTAGATTTTAACACACAGTAATGAAATTCACCCTGTGAAGCCACAACATGTGACCATTCCATCACATTGCTGGCTGGGTCCGGATGCTCCTGCATCACCTTGTTAGATTATGGAAAGGAAATAGTGCATAGTAAACCCTTCGTGTCTTCCTCTTTCCTTGAGAGTGCATATGCCAAATTGTTTTTTTTCCCTTTTTGTAGTCAATTTGAAATTCATAACCCAACATATTTGTAACCCATTTTTGTTTCTCTTTTGAATATGGTCTTTGTTCCAATAATATCTTCAAACTATTATGATTTGTTTTTTACTCTCAAGTGTCTTTCTATTAGGTATCAATAACATTTCTTAACTACATGTAGTATGACCAAAATTTATTTCCATAGATGTTATGAGTAAGTTATTTCCTTTAAGTTCATTACTTTCAAAGGAAAGAGGTCTTCCTTATTGCATCAAAATTGCACCAATGTGATGGACTAAGGCATCACACTCCACAATGAAGTTTTTTGTGAAGTCAGGTGTAGCCAGGCTGAGAGTTTTGTAGATATCCTCTTTAAGTTTTTCAAAATATTTGGTTGCTTCTTTAGTCTAAAAAAATGCTTCCTTCTTCAATAAATTTGTTAGAAGTGATATTATTTAACCATAATTATTGAAAAACTTGTGGTAATATTCTATCAAAACTAAGAATCCTTTGAGTTCATTTAGGGTCTTGGGGTTGGCCATTCCCTCTTAAATTTGATTTTGGTATGATGCACTTTGAAACCTTCATGGGATACAATATGACCCAAATATTGCACTTCTTGAACCCCAAATATACCCTTGGAAGACTTTACATATAGTTGTTTCTCCTCCAATAGTGTTAAGACCCTATCAACATGTTGTACATGCTCTTCCCAAGACTTGTTGACTAATATTTCATCAAAATATACTAAAATATTTTTTTAAGAAATGGTTTTGAAAATAAAATTCATTAAGATTTGAAATGTTGAAGTTACATTTGTAACCCCAAACGACATAACCAAAAATTTATAATGACCTTCCTGTGTTTTAGAGGTTGTATTAGGAATGTCTTCTTTCCTCATTTTGGTTTGATGATGTCGAGAATAGAGATCTAATTTAATAAATAGTATTTTTATATTAAAAATATGAAACTTATCATTGATTTTTGTTTTGTTGAGCTATTTGTAATTTGAACACATATGCCATGAACCACCCTTTTTTATAACCATCACTATTGGTGAAAATAAATCACAATAGATAGATTAAATGATGTTAAATAATGAATCCATACATGTGAGGATAGTTTTAGATGGAAGAGGAATGACCTATTAGGTTCACAAAACTCTACAACAAGTCATTCCTCCTCCATCTAAAAATTAAATGATGCCAACCTCTAACATTTCTTGAACCATACACTCAATCTCACTCTTTCATAAATATAGATACCTCACTACTACATAGTGCACTAAAATCCGAAAGCCTTTCATCGGTCATCAGTTATTAGACAGACTTGTATCTTCACTCTCACATATTTTTTGGGCTCATTGGTGAAACTCAGTTGAACAATATGATGAAAAAAATGGTCGTCGAATATCCAACTCATGTCCCTCGTAAGATAACTGAAAAAGAAGGGTTGAATCATTGGCCGACATTCTGACGCCTCCATCATCAAATAAACGATGGACATGGAGGTCATATTTTCGATGCCAAATCATTGGTATCTACAATGTAATGTGACAGAAATGATGCCATATAACCGACGTGCCACCTGACGATACGACATCAAATATTCGTTAGATAATACAAAATCCGGAAAGAGTTCTCCGATAAAACCGCGTTGGAGAATTGACAGGTATGTGTAAAATCCGATAAGTGTTCTCCGAACTTCATCTAACTTCCCTTCCTCTGCCTCTGCCTCCTCTTCCTCTGGAAAAACTCCCTCTTCCATTTGCATCACTTCCTATGGGTGTGTGCTGACTTGAGCTACTGCTAGCTCCATCTCTAGGTGTTGTAGACCTTCCTCTACCACCTTGACTTCCCCTTCCTCGGAAAGTACCTCTATTTCTGGTAAACTGCTTCCTCATGAGTTTTTCTTCAGCCTTCAGTACCATTTGAGAAGCCTATTCTACTATTTGAAGAGATAGTACACATATCTCATCTTGAATGTCCATTCTAAGACCATTCACATATCTTGCCACCTTCTCATTTGTATCTTGAATTTGTCCAGCTCTTATGCTCACCTTGTAGAACTCCTCTATGTAGTCTTTCACTATCAAAGGCATTTGTCTAAGATTCTACATCTGTCTAAATAATGTCTGTTGATAATTACTTGGAAAAAACTTACTCCTCAACTTTTCCACCATTCTATTCCAATTTTTAATTGGTTGTTTACCAATTCTCTTGCTCTCTATCTGCACTCCATCCCACCAAAGTGTTACATGTCCTTTCAACTTTGTGACAACAAAATTCACCTTCTTTTGATCCTCTGTTTCTTCATAATTGAAGAATTTCTCCATGTCATTAATCCAGTATATCAACTCCTCAGGATGTAATCCTCCTATGTAAATTGAAACCTCAGTTCTAGGACTAGATGTGGACCTCAACGCTGACTTAAAGAATCTCATCTCAGGAGTAACTTCTACAGGTTCCTCCTCTTCTGCAGCTTCAACTTTAGGCTCACTAACATCTCCAGCATCTGCATCTCTCCCTATTTCCATTGCTTCTAATCTAGCTTGCATCTGTTGCATAGCTTCCATCACTTCAACATTGGCAACTAGTCTTCCTCTTCTACCATGTCCTCTTCCAACTCTGAAAGCCATGTTAGATTTATTTCTCTGATCCTTGAGATCCTATTCAGTGTCTTTAAGTTGCTTTGATACCACTAATGGTGGCCAGGGTGCAGGTGTAAGAGACAAACGTTCAAACCCAAAAACTATTTCTTCTAATTCTGGCGGAATTTCTTCTTGGATTTCCCTCAAAGTCTCGGTCATTTAACTCCAAAGTTAGATACTCTACTAAATTAGTAGAACTGATAATTTATTCGCAACCACCAAATGCCTTACAAACCCTCTAACCATCGCATATTGCAATTGCAAGCTCACCGAGTAGGTTTCCTTTACTTGTTAATGTTGCAATGCGATATTTATCAGTGCGCTCAATATCGCATGTCACATTTCGCAACTCTGCCATGCCAGGGTCCCTTGACTTATAACCGATGCAATGCGAGACCCATCCAACTGTCAGCATTCATCAGTGATCCAACGATCACTATCATATCACACAAATATCTGCACGATGTTACCACCTCATGGAGCCGATAGGCAAGCCCCAATTTATAACACTTCAGATCCAGACTTGAGATTAACGTTGACGACATAGGTTTTCCAGAATCTACGGCTCACGGGACTTTGATTTAATAACAGGGCCAACCCCTACTGTTGACTATGCCACAATGCATTGAAAATGAAATCCACGGTTAATAATGAGTGCAGGACTTCAGTCCTAGATCAAGAATTCATGCACTTCTAACCCCGCAGTTACCATTAAACGACGAAAAGTGATTAAATGTGATCACACACAACTCTAGGTTTTCAGGGCTAAACTAGAATTTCAATAATACACAGTGATATTATGGAGGGATGCAACACCTTCGGGATTGACCAAATATACATGAAAATACACAGAGATATAATTCCTACAACTAAATCTTATATGGAAAACAAGCCAAATCAGTCAAAATCCCCTTACAATGATCCGGATATTACATAAGTACTGGTTCATTTAACAACTAGATACTAAATAAAAGGATCGAATTAACTAATCCTATCTAATCTGCATAATATTCTCCTCGAGAATCTCCACTACATCTAACTACTTGAATTTATTACATGATAATCCAAATCCTAGATTCTAGTTTAAATCCTAACTAGAAAGCTTTGTCAATTGGCAGCTAAAGGACCACACTCCTTTGCTTATAAACTTTTTTGGTATTTTTGGAATAAGTTCAAAGCCTTTTTCCTTTAAGCCTCATGCTCCTGCATCAAAGCCTGATGATACTTATAGTGGTAGAAGCTTAGATAACACCTTAGTCATGTTAGTGTCTTATATCCCTAATCAGTGTGTGTAACTGGAATCCCTGAGTTGGACCCTTTGTATTAGTGTCATGACACTTGGATATTTGATGAGGATACCTTGGCAGTGATGGCATCCTATAGTACTCTTCTTTAATTTGGAACACTTCAAATTGGGGTCAATCTTGTATCTAGAACAATTATGAATACCTCCCTACTTTAGAGGGAGTGTTGAGAAATGTAACTAGTATCATTCTTCATTATTGTATTTGAGTAATGATGTAATTGTCAGAAGAAAAAGAAAAAATATTTTAGCATGGCTTTCATGCTTTATTACTTTATTTCTAAGTCAAAGCCTTCATTGAAGGCTACTAGGGTTGAGTCATGAGTCTATATCTTTGCCATTATAGTTTAGACCCTTATTGGGCATATTGTATCAAAGTAATAAAATTATATTGATGTAATTTGATCATATTCTCCACCTCCATCAAGTCGACCTACCCTCTATTCATGTCAGACTAAAAGAGGACACTCAAAGAACTATTTAAACCCATGCATTAGACCCAGTTTGGAGTAATAGAATGAAATATTGGTTGTGCAATTACCCAATGAAGAAGAGTATGCAAGGAATTCTAAAAATAAAGGAGAGTCTTAGTCAAAATAATGGGCACTTGCAGAAACCGAAATATATGCCATTCTACCATTGGAGTAATCTAAAATGTTGCAAGGTCTCACTTACTACTAGATCGAAGGTTTAGACCAATTGTAGGGTCGAAGGTACAGAATACAGAGAGGGTCGAAGTTATAGGATTACAAAGAGGGTCGAAGGTTTAGACCAATTGCAAGGTCGAAGGTACAAATTATAGAGAGGATTACATAAAGGGTTGAAGTTATATGATTACAAAGAGGGTAGAAGGTACAAGATTACAAAGTGGGTACACTTGATCTTGAAAAGATTATTAATGTTGACTTGTATGAGCCAGAAGTTGACTTGTTTGAAAGGGAGGCTGGTTTGATGGATAGAGGAAATTTTAGGTCTTCGTCAAAGGGTCTTGAATGTCTCTTTTGGTTTGGCTATTAAAGAAGAGGATATTTTTGGTTTTCCCCTCAAAGAGGGGTTTTGCCTTGGTTGTGTTCTTGCATCTTGTATATATGATCTTTATGCTTTTATTCTTTTGATAGTTTCTTAACGAATATAAATAAAAGAAGACAAAAAGAAGTAAATAAGAATTAAAAAACATCGCAAGTAATTATCAAAGGAAGAAAATATTTCTACCTTTTTTATTTTCCAACATGTTATCAGAGCTAAGGTGAGGAAGTACAAAAAAGGTAGTCTCCAAGATCAATTGCTCTTATCAATATAAGAAGGGATTCAAGATAGATCAGACTCACAGTTTGACTTATAAATCAGTTGAAGGGAACTCAAAAATGTTGAACTACAAGTCTACACCAAAAAACATATTTACCTCTTGATGTGATCCATAAAACCAAAACTTTAGAACCAAGATCTTATAAAGTAGACCGAAATGTGTAACCACATCTAGAAGTGATCATAAGAGGCCTAGAAGAAGTCTTAAATGATCAGCATGAGAAGGGAATTTGGTACATGATTATAATTTATTCAATAATTCAAGGAAATTTGTATAACTATTAGGCCGAATTACCGAATTATAAAACTTGAAAAGATGGCCAAATCTCCAAAAGGAGTATATAAAAAAGTTCAATTCAATTTTGAGCATGACAATTAATTTGAAGGTGAAGATTATGTTATAGATTCAAAATCATGAGTTGTAGTTGGTATCATTGCTATGAAATACATTTGAATAATAATCCAATCCAACAAAAGAACTTTGTTGGACAAATGATAAAGAAAATATTGAAACCTACCATGATTGTCACTTTGGAAGTTACATAAAAGTATTTGTTTTATTTATTAGACACCTTGGTCTAAATGAAGACTCAACAATAATCTTGAAGTATTCAGATGGTTTAGAACTTGTAACTATAGTAAGTTATACCAGGAAGGATTCAAAATTGCATTCAAATGGATGGACTCGTGTTAGAAGAAATTCCTGAGATAGTCCTTGAAATCAACATCTTTGGAAGAAGAACACCTTGACCTCAACATTTTTGGAATGTTCATGGCATCTTGAAGAAACCATTGCAGCAGACTCATTGGACTAAGGTAAGTAGTCGTTAACCTACGTACAATCATTAGATCAATTTAAATTAGGTTTTTGAAAGCTCATTGTCTTAATTCTAGGGTTTTGAGTTTTATTGACATCTAAATTCATGTAAACCCTAGTTAAGAAACCCTAACTCTATTCTATTTTTTCTCTAGCTTAATAGTCTGTAAGGTTTGTAGATAATATAAGGAAAATTTAACCTAGTAAAGTATAGAATTGAAATCAAAACCCTAGAACTAACACCTTGAAAGATGAGTTAGGGTTTGGAGTTTGTTGTCATATGTTTGTACATATATACGTTTGGTACTTGTCAAGTAAATGTTGTAGGTACATATATGAATATTGAAAGGAGGAGTCATTAAAAAAAAAGCTTCCACATTCTTATGAAATATAAGTACTATATTTATTATCCTTTCTCTTGTATTCTCCTTGGAAGGACTAAGCTTGAAGATATGAGGATTATGGATAGATTCAAAGGCATTCCTTCAATAAGGAAACCATACAAGGTTTCTAAAAGAAACAACTCTAGGTTTATAGATAGTCTTCTTTATAAAAAGGCGCGTTCATTTTAAAATTTGCTTTATATTGATAACTCTATGATATCTAGGGTGTTGAATCATAAAGATTCTTATTTAGGATGATTAATATTTAGATTAAATCAATTCTTACTATACTATCTATCTTTTGTTCACATTTTTAAAACACTAAAGTTTAGGGTTCACTGTAAAATCCCTAGCCTTTTGATGCTTAGGGTATATTGAGGATAATAATGATACCCTAGTCTACTTACGGTTTGTTGATAAAGTCTAAAACCTATGATCAAAGCCTACTCTTTTGATGTTTAGGGTTTGTTGATGTCATGGAACCCTAGCCTTATAGGGTTTGTTGTTGATGTCTAGGTTATATGATAAACCCCTAGATTTTTAGGATTTATGACAAAACCCTTGTAATAGTTAATGTAAATTCCTACGAATGAAACCTTAGGTGTATGTGATTCCTTATGTTTGAAACCCTAGACTGGTCAAGTTGTTGTATAGCCTGTTTTGAATCCCATTGATGATGTCTAGATCCCTGTGAGGGACGATATCAATGGCCTTGTGGAGCTCTGACCTTGGATATGATACTTAGATCCATGTGGGTTGATGTTAGGGTTGAAGCCTGATGGTACCTATAGTTGTAGAATCCTGGATAACATCTTAGTCTCGTTAGTGTCTTAGATCCTTGATGAGTGTATGGCACTAGAATCCTTGAGTTGGATTCTTTGTATTAGTGTCATGACACTTGGATCTTTAATCAGGATACCTTGACAATGATGGTATCCTTTAGTACTCTTCTTCAATTTGGAGCACTTCAAACTGAGGTTAATCTTGTACCAGTTAAGCAATTATGAATACCTTCTTAGTTAAGGAGTATTGAGAAATGTAACTAGTATCGGTCATCATAATTGTGTTTGAGTCATGACATGATTATCAAAAGAAAAAGAAAAAAAAAATTGAAAAAGAAAAATTATTTTAGCATGGGTTTCATGGTTTATAATTTTATTTCTAGGTCAAAGCCTCCATTGAAGGCTTCTAGGGTTGAGCCATGAGTCTATATCCTTTTCATTATTGTATAGGCCCTTATTGGGCATATTGCATCAAAGGAATAAAATTATATTGATGTAATTTGATCATCTTCTCCACCTCCATCAAGTCAGTCTACCCTCAATTCTTGTTGGCATAAAAGAGGACACTCAAACCACTATTTATACCCATGCATTAGACCCATTTTGGAGTAATAGAAAGAAAGATGAGTTCTGTAATTACCCAGTGAAGAAAAGGGTGTGAGGAAGTCTAAGAATAAAGGAAAGTCTTAGCGAAAAGAAGAGACACTTGTATAAATTAAAATATCTACCATTCTGCCATGCGAGTAATCTGAAATGTTGCAGGGACTGACTTACTACAGGGCTGAAGGTTGAGACCAATTGCAGTGTCAGAGGTACATATTATAGAGAGGATTACAAAGAGGGTTGAAGGTATAGGATTAAAGAGAGGGCCAGAAGGTATAAGATTATAGAGAGGGTACACTTGATCTTAAAAAGTTAATTAATGTTGACTTGTATGAGCTAGAAGTTGACTTGTTTGAAAGGGAGATTGGCTTGATCGATGGAGGAAAGTTTTGGTTTGGTCAAAGGGTCTTGATTGTATCATTTTATTTGGTTCTTGAAGAAGATAACTATAACAATTACCCGTGAAAATTTTATGGTTACACCTCTATCTGCAATAATTATTTAAAATTTTTATGATAGATACAAAGAAATTATATGTTTCACCAATTTGTAATTGATGATGCTATGGGTACTACTTGAATCAATCAGTATTGATACCTTTTTATTTTCTATATATCCTTTTGTCTTGATTGTTTATGAAGTACTGATGTCAACCAATGCATGACAAGATATTTTTAGAGTAGTCTCTTTGTAACGAACATGATTTGTATATGTAATAGAATATTCACAATATATGAAATATATAAATATCCATGATAGGACAATTAATGTTTATATGGATGTTTGAATGTACAAAAGATATTATATTGGCTACAAATGTGAGTCTGATTATACACCTAGGTAGGTGACCCTTCATGAATGGTCATGTCCTTAGAGACATATCTCTTCATTATACTAATCATCATTTAAATAATCATTATTATGATTATATTATTATTATTTATATATTATGTTCATCGCACTGCCTTTATCTTCAAAAAAGCTTTGTCCTCAAAGCTTATTGTTGGCAAGGCATGTCATATGTTTCTTTGTCTTGTAATCTATTCGCAATTTTCAGATTTCTTCGATGATACAAGATGATAGGATCCTCTAAGAGATAAACAAAATTGTCGAAATAAGAAGGCATCTAATCATCCTAAATCAATATTTTGTAGAACTTTGTAATTATTTGATAGCTAGGATAATTTTTTATCGTAAGACTAGATTGTGCTAACATTAATGTTCTTCTCAAAATAAGTATATTGTTTATGTTCTGAGTGATACATATACACACATTGATTGAGATGTCTGCTCTCATGATTTCAATCTTGATATGGAATTCTTGTGATTTGATTTTCCCTTAGCACGTGTGTGCCACTTTCTTGATTTATTTCAGGTACTAATGTTGTTGAGTTGGTTATAGAATTTCACTTGGATTTTCATCGTATGAACTACAACATCTCAATATGTTTTTACTCAATTTTTTTGTCATCTTATTCATTTGTGATTTTGATTGGATTCATATTTGTTCCTTTTCCTTCAACTTGGACTGTTATGTTTTTAGATTTCGATGCTTCTTTCGCGATAAGTTATTTTAATTTGTTTTTTAATGATTTCTTATCATTCTTAATTTTCTTAATATGAGTAAGCAAATTTTGGTTATGATTTTTTAAATGTGAAAGTTCCTCAACTTTTTATTCAACATCATTTTGACGCTCAATCTTTCCATATTTTAAATCTCTGGTTTTTTGTTTGTTTGTCAAGTTGCCTATGATCCTCCATATTTGATCTATGGCTTGAGAAACTGCGATCTAGGGGCTTCTAATCTATCAAAGTAACTCGAGGATTGCACCTGGCCTAGGCCACACTAGCCCTAAGTTGATTAGATTTTTTTAGCATGTCTCCTCTCCCTAGCACAAGCACAACCACCCCCATGAGGTTTGATCATGGGTCACCTTGCTAACAAAGCCCATCCTCAACTAGTTGTGCTATGTGGGATTTGACATATTTTAAATCTCTAATTTGTTCTAATAATATTTGATTAAAAAATTTAAGCGCACATTTTCTTCTTATTTCATTGATAGACTTTTGTTGAATTTCTTCCCGAAACTTCCCTTTTCTTGTTCTAATTTGTGCTTTGTAGTTTTACAGTTTCTAACTTATGCAAGCAGTTTATGACTATGATCCTTCAAACGAGATTTTTTTTTCGTTTTTATTGGATATGACTTCTTCAAGCTCCTCCTATTTTTTGATATTGTTTATTAATTCTCATGAAGCATCAGTTTCAAAACTACTTAAAGTCTTCCGATGAAGGCATTACTAATTCTAACTTCATTGTCATGTCTTCGAATATGTTCATGTTCTTCTTATAAGGAAACATCAAAAGAAATTTCTCTATGTTTAACATGAATGTACCAAATTCTTTAAATGAAGGTAGACCAAAAATTATGTTAATCTCTTTGTTATACATAGAGACAACACTAAATTGAGATATATATTCATAATGATCAACTGTCACTTGTAAATCATTAATTTCATACTCTTCCTCACCAAAAAATACTCTCATTCACCAATATTTAGCTCTAAAATCAATAATTAATTCATCAAATTAATATTGATGTAATTTTCTTTGTCACTCATAATCATAATGACATTAATTATTTTTCCTTAGATATTTTTCTTTAATATAAATAATCTAAAATCTACGATTAAAAACCCTCATAAAAAAATCTTCATTATTTTATTTTTGAATTATTCCTTCTTCTTTTTCACAATAAATTTTGCTATTAATAAAAATATCCTTAAAATTCACCCTTTTATATATTTTTAACTTTATAACACTTAATATAGTAGGTTATAAATGAATTTCTTTTAATTTACCCCTACTATTTTAATTATCTTCGAACTTAAAATATTCCCCTTTTTCTCCTATTTTAAAAAAGTACCGTTATAAGTCAATGTTAGTCACCGTGGGTTAATATTTTTCACGTTTCAACTTGTTACGTGCTTTGTCTTAGATGTTTCAATAGTATAATCTTTTTTGAAATAGTTAAACCCCGAACACAAACCTAACTCTTTCTTAATAAATAATATAAATAAAATAATAACCCCTCTGAATTTAAAAAGTTCTCTTTCTTAAATCTCAATCAAAACATTCAGAAATTTAATAATTGAAATTAAAATTACTTAACCTCAGAAAACACTAAAACTTAACCTCTTCTAAATAAATAATATATATATAAAACCTTGAAAATTAAAAATTCCCTTTTTAATTTTAAATAAAACTTTGGGAAAATTTTAATAATTGAATATAAAATATTACAATTAATTTAAAAAGTTTTTTTCTTAAATTGTAAATCAAACTTTTGGGAAAATTTTAATTAATTTAAATATTAAAAATACTTACCTCTTTTATAGTATGAGACTTTTTAATTTTACGTTTTTCCTTTTTTATAATATTTATTTATGTACCTTTAGCACTAGTAACTCGTGCTTTAAGTTAAGCTTAACTTAATTTCTTTTAAGGCTCATAAATTATTTTAAACAAATCTGTTTGATGGGTTATGATTCTTTGGCATACAAATGAAATGATATGATGGATGAATGAAGGGATTTTAATGATGTCGACAAGACCAAGTGGTCTAAGGGACTTAGGATTCTAACGCATCATAGCTTCAAACCTTTTTCTAAGTCTACTCTCTTGTCATGAATCTTGACCAAGAAGCTTGCAGTTTTGATAAGCCTCGCTTCCTCGAACAACTTGTTCAAACAATCCACCTTCAAAATGCTATTAAATTGATTAAGAATGTCTTGATAAGTCGGACAATCCATGATGTAGTGTCATTATGTTTCAACCTATCCTTTCCTACAAAAGATGTAGTTTCTTTCTTCCCACTCTTCTTTTGGAGTTGTCCATCTACCTGTTTCACATTTGAGATGATGAGACCTGATCCTCAACTAGGCTATTGATAATCTAGCCTTTCCTGTGATTGTGGCACCCAAATATATCTTCTCATCATGAGACCATGTCGGGTTGAAATCTTTTACATATAGAGATTTTTTTTTACCAGTCTGCTTTTCCCACATGGTAGTCCTAAATTTTTCAAGCACCCATTTTTTAGTCTCCTCTTTAGAGTTAGGACAATCCTACCACTTAATGCCCCACTTATCCAACCACTGTTCATTTTGTTTCATCCAAGTTTTCTTCCTCCTTTTTAACTCCTTTGTAACAACTATTTTAGGTCAACTATGCCCATCCATGCCTTCAACCTTTTTTAAGTAACTTAACAAGTGAAAGACCATCTCAACCTCCATTGGAAATAAACTAGCCTCAAATAACATGATCTCATAAGGAACTGTTGATTTGAATTTGAAATTATTAGTGATTAAGTGCTTTTGAATTCTTTATAATTGTCTCCACTTGTGGTTTGACATACTACTCCCCCAAACTTCACATCCATATAGTACAACCGGTGTAACCAATAACAAAAAAAGGGTTTTCTTGGTCTTCCAATCCCATAATTATTCTTTCCTACATCTGTTCAATAGAAGGTAAAAATTTCTCCAACCCCTTTGAATCCTTTTAGTTCTACATGTCTCCCAATTGAGCTAGTTGTGAAACACAATTCCTAGATACGTGTATTCTTCCACTATTTCCAGGGGTTTCCCCTTAAAAATAAAATTAACCTATTGCTTTTTCCTCTTCAAGGAAAAGGTCATGATCTTTTTTTTTTTCTAATGTTTACTTGCATCCCAACCTCTTGAAAAACTAGCTCTAAGGCCTTCAGATGCTCTCTCAAACCATGAGCCAATTTTACAATTAGGATAAGGTCATCAACATGCAATAGAAGCCTCACCACATAACTTGTTAATTGAATACCCTCTCCACTGTTACAACTAACCATTCTTCTAGCTTATCAATATATAAGACAAACAATGTGGGGAAAGAGGGCACCCTTGCTTGACCCCAATGTCACTACCAAAGCATTCAGAAAAGCCTTCCTTAGTTCGGATTTTAGCTCTAACTTTCTCGTAAAGCTTATGAACCACTACTCTATATTCTCTTGGAATTTCGATCTCTTCCATCCTTCTCCACAACTTGTCTCTAAGAATAGTGTCGAAATATTTCATGACATCAACAAAGAAACATAATGCCTCCTCACCCTGTATGTCCCATACTTTTTCTATGAGATGCCTATGAGTTTTACAATGATCAATGGTAGAATGTCGCCACCTAAAAATAGCCTGCCCTTTTGCTCTTCTACCTTCCTTTTCTACCCAACTGCTAATTCTACGATCCACCATGCTTCCAAATAGCTTTACAAAAAGAGGATTAACCATAATCGTCTGGTAATTGGAGGGAATATTAATGTCTCCACTTTTGTAAAGGGGGATAGCAACACTAGTTGTCCATTCAATTTGGAAATTGCTTTGTGTGACATTGTTGAAGATCCTTTTGATAATCAGAACCAGGGTTTCAACCCCTCACTTTAAAAATTCTACTTGCAATCCATCAGTTTTTTGAGCTTTATCATTTGCTAACTTTGTTATACCACGCTTGACATCTTCTAATGAAAATAACTCAGCTGAAGTATTGATTATGGGAGTGTCGCTTCTCTCTTGCTCTCTCTCGTATAGAAGCATTGCATAATCTAACCATTGAGTAGCTAAGATATTATTATCCATTTTCTTTTTCTTTTGTTGTAGTTCCCTCTAGAATTTTTTGGGATTAAGTTTTCCCAAAGAAATTAATTCAATCCTTTTTGAAGTCACATACTTTTCTTTTTTTCTTTTTTATCATATTTTTGTACTTTTTCATGTTTTCATTGTTTACCTCATTCTCTTTAAGTGATCTTTTTACAACCTTACACTCCTCATCAAACAAGGTATCAGTTGGAAAAGTGTTTGAAATTATCTTCATTGGACGAAATCTTTTGCACACCTTTAGGGCCTTGTGGATTAAAGGGGTCACCAAACTGTTGCCAATATTCTCTATTACTACATTGTCTTCTTCCCTTTCTGAGTTGACTTTTGTCAACAGAAATTGATGTTCCAGAGCAGCAACAAAGAGCTTTTGATTTTCCTGATTTACAATGACTCTACCTTTTGCATGAACTTTCTTATGTAAATGTTGGTTTTTCTCTACCTACATCCCACTTGTGTGCCTTTCAAACTTAACAAAGAGAGGCATATGATCTAATTTCAACTCAAATAAGACAAGCTCCAATATTGAACTCTGACAAATTAGAAATAAAGCTTTAAGAGAAAATCACATAATCCACCACACTTTGACTATTGTAATTTTTATATGTAATATCACTAGATCTAGGCCAAGCTTTGATGTCATTGCAAATGACCATATCATAGAGGCTACAAAAGCCTAACGATTCAGTACCCATCTTGAGAAGATATTTTCCACATGTGATCCTCACTCTCATTTAGCCAAAGAGGATTGTTGTCCATGTTCTCATCACTACCTAACTGCATAGATTGATTATTTGATGTGCTTGCATTAAAGTCACCAATCAAAACTATATCTCCTAAAGTCTTGAAGGCAGAAATGTCTTTTTTTAGAGTAGCATAAGGGTCTTTGTTGTCTAATTATTCCTTCTTTTAGAACTTCGAATTTTTGGGAGCAAAGTAACAAGCAGGCAACCTGATTGTTGCATTGTTTTCTATTATATTAAGCCATATAAATTTCTTATTTGGGTCCTCTTTTTCCACTTTCACAATTCCACTCCAACTTTATCTTATTAGAATTTTGATCCCTCCATGCCCTTTACCTATTCCATTCTCTTTATTCCATACTAAAATTTTATTTTATCCCTCAAATTCTGGAACTCGGCAACCATCATGTTCATGAGATTCCATAAGGAAAATGATGTCTTTACCTTCTGCTATTGGCCCCAAACCCAACCCTCTCCTCCATGGATAACCTATTCAATTCTAACTTATCATGTTTAGATACTCCCAGGGGGGGCGAATCCCTATTTTTTATTTTTTACGCTTGTTGATTTGGGCCATGCACATTTTCCTGCCTCCCTTGTTGATTTCACTTTCTCCCATTCCTTTCTTCGTTCTTCATGTTGTTCAACTGTCAAGTCATCATCAAGGTAAATAGGAGTACCTCTAAGAATCCCTCTATTCCTTAGGATAGCCATCTTATCTTCTATAATTCTCAAAATAACTCTCACATGTCTGCTACTTCCATTTTCTTCTTTCCTACCAATCCCGTTTTCTTGTTGAATATAGCCTGACCATTTCAACCCATCCTTGAGAAAGTCCATGACTAGAATATTTTTCCTCTCTTTCTCTCCAAAGTACTTCAAACCTTTGATAATTACATTTGTAGCCTTGACTTGCTTGTCTTTTTCTTCTCTTATTTGCATCTTGATTTTCCTCTCCATGATTTCCTTTTGCTCGACTGATGGTTCCTTTACCACTCATGCCCAAGACTTAGCCTCTTCCATTTGTTGTCTTAGCTTGCTTTCTCTCAACTCCATGCTTTCCAAGGCTGATTGAAACTCTTCTATCTATTTTGTGTTTCCAATGTTCTTTGTCTCTGAACCTTTTTCTTCAACTACCTTGGTTTTCTCTAATTCATGTCTTAAAGCAATCAACTATTGTTTCCCTCTTTCCATATTGTTTTGCAAAATTATTATCTACTCTTTGTGAACCTTTTTTTCCTTTTCAAGTTTATGACTGAGTACTAGAATTTATTTTATCTTTAAATATTCATGTTGTTCCTTCAATTCAGTAAGCTCAACTCTTCTTTTCATGCTCATGAGCTCATTTACATAAAGCTCTGACGACCACAAAAGTGGAGTGGTTGTGGGGTTGTATGTGTTCTTACTGCTTTCTTCTTTCTTTGTTGATAGAGTTTTCCCTTCTATTTTCTTTAGCCTATACTCCTTTTTCTTAATCCCCTCTTTAGTTTCCCACTCTTCTTTTGATGAGTGCATTTTGGCAATTACAATTGCCTTGCTATTGATTGATTTTGGTAAGATCCATGTGATTTTTTTTCTTTGTACCTGTTTCATTTGTTTAGCTTGTCTACGCCTTAAAATACCTCTATATTGCTTTGCATTCACAAATATTAGCATTTCACTTGTAACATATGTATCAGCTGGAACATACCCTATAAGGCTTTGAATTTGAAGAGGATGGATCTAAGGAATGCTCCAACCTTCCTTGTAAAGCCTCCTTAAATCAAAACCTAGTACTTGATTTTGAAAAATGGTTGATGTATTGCATCTAGTTGGGGTAAATTTCCCTAAATCTAAGTTACGCGGGTGCTTGTTTTCCACCGAAACAAGTCCTTTATCTTCATTGGACCTTCTTGTCCCCAAGCTTTGAGACAGATACACAAGAACAATATATATAAACTAGAGAGAAAAGATGTGGGTCCAACCTATTCCTCACGTTGCGTCGACCTATTGTTGTGTTGTTGTTGCTCTGTCGCTGCTCAGTCGTTGCTTGCCTCTCTCACAGTTGCCTCATAGCTGTTGAGTGCCTCACAATCGTTGAATGCCTCACAGCCCGCTCACTTTGTCTCACAGTCACTCCTTCCCTCCCTCACAGTCACTCCTTGCCTCTCTAACGATCGCTCCTCATAATCATTAAATGCCTCACAATCACTGAAAGCCTCACAACCCGCTCACTCCGTCTCATAGTCACTCCTTTTTGTGAGGTTGCTAAATTTGTTTTTGAGGATGAATGTAAATTGAAGGCTCAATGGGATTTGCCAGATGTACACACAGAATTGTACAGTTAACAATGGAACCGATCAATAGATTGTACAAAAAATTGTACAAAATTTGAAATGGGTGGTTGAAATTCGAAAGAAAACATATCGCGGCAGGTTATTCGGGGTTGTCAAGATGGCAGTAAGTTACAACGGTGCAAATGCACAACAAAAATGTGTCAGGTAGAAGTCAGGCAACAGATAGCTAGTTGTTGCTCGCTCGAGACAACAACGTAGACAAATTTTGGACATTATGGGTTGTGGTGGCATTGGGCAATGCAATTGTCAATCGCAACAATGATTGTGGTGTTGCCCTTTTTGTAGTTTTTGTTTATTGTTTTTTATATAGCTAAACAAATAATTCTATTTTTTTATAAACTTTTTTTTAATATATACACACACACATTTTTATATATATTTTTAACTTTTCTTTTCTATTTTTTTTACTTTTTAATGGTCAAGAGAGAGTTTTCTTTTTAATAATGTAATGACCAAAGTACAATTTAACTTCTAGTGGCTAAAGGCCAAAATCAAACTAACTGTCGAGCTATAGGAGAAACTCCAAAATCTTCTAGTATGTGGTAAACGTTTGGCCAATGCTTGGGAATAGAGAACATGGTGCTGATACCAATTTAACAAACATGATTTGTATATGTAGCAGAATATTTAGAATTATGAAATATATAAATATACATGATAGAGAAAGTAATGTTTATATATAAATGCTTGAATGTGAAAAAGGTATAATATTGATTGCAAATGAGGGTTTTCTTATATACCTAGGCAAGTATGCCTTCATGAACAGTCATGTCCTTAGAAACATGCCTCTTCAATATACTAATAAGCATTTAATTAATTATTTTATTATCATTATTATTATAACACTCTTCTAGTTCTAGATCTTGTGGCAGTTCCATTTTTTTTTATCTTCTTAATCTTCATAGTCTACGTAAAATAATTTTTTCTGATTGTATTTATGCTCCTATTGTAGCGGATACAACCACCCTCCAAAATTTTTTCTTAGCTTCGTTTTGGAGCCTCCTTACCAACCATCCTTAGAAGTATGTCTTGCATTGTACAGGTACATATGCTTCAGTTGAGTTTCTGTGGCTTAGCAACTTGTGTTTTCTAAATTATTTGCCTTCCACCCTCAAGCTTACACCCCGGGACTTGGTCATTTTCTCGTTGTTGTGCTCACTTGGAAAATTGTGTAGAACTGGATGGGAACCAGCCTTCCTCTCCATAATTGCACAGAACATCAAGGCAGCCTGTTGCTCTCCAGAAATGCGTAGAGAAAGTAGGCAGCCTTCCCTCTGAAGATTGGGCAGAGTGGCCCATCACTGGGCTTGCTCTCAAAATTTGTGCAGATTTGGCTAACAGCCTATGCTTTATTCCATAAATTGCGCAGAGCCTGAGGGGCAGTCAGAACCACTCAACCAAGAAACTGCATAGAAGTCATCCAGAGGCTTTCAATCCATTGCATGTGCTCCCAAGCTGACCGATTCCCTCCAAGGCTGACCAATCTTGCTTTGCATGCATGGGCTGCTTTTTCCCGAAAAAGTAAAAAAACAAAACGTAAAAAGCATCCCTAGATTTTAGGGATTCATTTTTATCAGCTTGGGGTTACATGCAAAAGTCGTTTTAGAAAACTCCTGCCAAATGTCTCTTTTATCTAGATTTGTGGCATGCATGTCATAAACCTCAATCTTATCAAAACTATTTATTCGACGCTTCAGAGCTCATTCTTCACTTTGATCTTGGAGTTCTGGCATTCCCCATCGCATCTAGGAGCATTCGTCACACTCAACTCATTTTTTTCTGAGTATGTATGCTTTTCATGTCTTTTGCTGCCTTTCTATCACTTTTTGTATTTTAGTTTGTGTGAATGTTTTTTTCTTAGTTTCATTGAACGCTTGATGTCACTTTAATGAATGTTAGCTTGTAGAAGCATTGCTTCATTTTTCATTGCATCTCACTGTTGTCGCATTCATGACATCGTTTTTGCACTAATGGTCGTCATTGCACCGAACCACTTCACACACCTACTTTTTTTCCCATTTACTGAATCCTCCACTCACGGATTGCATGCATGTTCATTCAATCTTGTTTGCACTTAGCTTCACACATGCATTCATCCTTTTCATGTTTTCAGTCGCTCGTCGGCGAGTATGGGTTGTCTTGGCTCGAACCTTGCCTTGCTTGACTTGCACTGTGCATTTCTGAGAGTGA
Organism: Pinus taeda; assembly: GCA_000404065.3. NCBI lineage: Eukaryota > Viridiplantae > Streptophyta > Pinopsida > Pinales > Pinaceae > Pinus > Pinus taeda. The sequence goes on along the minus strand of APFE031181008.1, from coordinate 101,047 downwards.
AGGCTCTACCTTTCTCCCAAGAATTGTGCAGAGCTTTCCCATCACTGGCCTCCCAGGCTTGTTCTGCGTAATTCTGAGAGGCAATGCCTTGTTGGCCCCTGAATTATGCAAATGCATTTTGACCGGGTTGCAGTCATTCCTAACTGAAACTGCACAGTTTTAGTCCTCAACATTCCAAGCTGGATTATGCTTTGCGCAGTTTCAACAGTTAGTCAGCCGATTGACAGTCCATACTGAGATTACGTAGTTCTAGCAGCCATTCTCCCAACCTCTCTATGAAAATTGCGCAATCCTTCCAGTCACTCATCCAAGTGTGTTACATGTCAGTGCTCAAGTTTCTTTTGGTTTTCAATAAACAGATTGTTGTCCATGAGTGTTGCTCTGTCTCCAGGAATCATAGGTGTTCGTCTATCTCTTAGCAAAAAAATGTATTCCAAGAGAGCAGGGTCTAAGGACACTATTGAGAGTGCAACTGGAGATGCAGTCGAGCAAGTGTCTATGAGCTTTCCCATCTATGAAGACACTAAGTTGTTCATACACAAGGAATCAAGATGAAATGGCAGGACATCAACGACATCTTTTTAGAAACATTTGAGGAGACTCTAGACGGTATGTCAACATACACAAGTCTGGCTTGTACCAGATTGCATGCAGGTATCCTGCGTTTCCATGTGCAAACATGATCCACTAGATTGTCTTGCATACTGATATAGAGACAATGATGTTGAGCAGTGCCAGTGGAACAGAACTTGCCATCATTAGGGAAAAGGACTTTTAGGAGATGTATCACTTGCCACAATCAGTGATCACAATGGATGTATCATTCACCAAACCCAGCGGTGGTGCAAACTTGAGAAACATCTTGAAGAGTTGGGTGAGAGAGTCGTATATTTTCAGGATGACACCCAACCAAGTGTACAAGACAAGGATACTGCAGAAGTCTTATCAACTCTTGGTCATCTTTGCATGCCGCTTATACGGCCAAGAGAGTACAAAAACATTCCCACAGAGTTGGGTGATGATGTTGGATTAGCTGGCGAACGAAGGAAGACCTTTCAACTGGTCTGACATGTTGGCTCTCTAGTTGAAGGAACAAGTAAAAAAAGCCCCGCATCTTCCCAAGGATTAGCAAGCAAAGCTCTTCATGTCTGCTTACATACTTGATGCAATCTATGCCTATCAATAGTTCCCACGCTTGGGGTGGGCATGGACACCTTCAGAAACCTCTATGCATGCTTATTGCAGGTTGTTCTCTGAATGAATCTTCTGTGGAGTTATCATACAACTATCACACCACTTCGTCACCCTGTTATACAGGATGATCTTTGAGCAGGATCCACCTTGCATGTCACTAGAAATGATGGATGCATTGGTTGACATAACAGATTGGTATGCCTCACCCCTTGGCATCTTCATACGGATGTACAATGTGGAGAAGGCTCTGCATGTTTTACCAAAGTTTTCCATGGATAAGTTGGCCATGCAAAAAGTGTCATATCACATCTCGACAGGGTTTTCAGCAATACTACACGGGAAGAAGAAGGAACCTTGGCCCACTCTTCCTTTTTGAATCAGGTTGTGTGAGACCCAGAATCTCAAGCATGTTGAGGCCGAGACAAAAGATTTCAAGAGGTTCACCTTCAGCACCTTAAGTTTCAATCCATACGACCCTCATTACTTAGTGAAGGACCATTCTGCAAGAGTGTATCATCCTTGGACCCATGGGGCATGTCATTGGCCTGAGGAAGACCCATGGAGATATTTCTACAACTTCTCCAGGCTCAATGAACAGGTCAGAATGGTTGTAGATTGGTTATCACTGCAGAAGGTAGCTACGTCTCAGAGAGAAGCATCATCAATAGTAGCAAAGGGCGGTAGACATGTGCTTGACAAAGGCAAAAGGAAGATTGCAGACAACGCAAAGGCAGTGTAATATTCCTAATTAGCCATGGCTAATTGGAATATTCGATTTTGCTTAATTTTTGCCTTCTATAGTTACTTGTGAATAAAAAGGTGAGGGAAAGGGGGCATGACTCACTTTTAGAATAAAAGTCACTTCCTAGTAGCACAACGTTGTGACTTAAAGGGGAGACAAGGGGGCCAAAAGGGGGACGCAGAAATGGAGCCCACGCAGACACTTGGAGGGACTGCGTAGTAGGGAAGAAACACATGGCAAGAGAGGGACTGCATTGGTGAAGGTGGGCCTTGGGATTGAGAGAGGCAAAGGCTATAAAGGAGAGAGGAGCTTCCTCATTTTGGCATTCGATTATGTGCATTTGAGCTAGTCACTTCGACTTAGAGCACACTGGTTGTTTAGCTAGTCTGCAGCACTGTTTAGTGCATTGAGTGTCTCCGTTTGGAGATCTCACCCTTAGCCCCGGGGGACTTCGAGTGCCTACTCAGGCAAGGTATTTCCATCAGAATTTTTGCAGTAGTTTCATTAGCATTTATGGCAGGAGGATTGAGCATCTTGGAGGACTGCGCAGCACTGAGAGGGATGACGCAGTTCTTTATGGCAGGAGTTCTGGCTTGAGGGTTTGTAGTAGGATTTTTGCTCGGAGATTGAGTAGGGGATCAACCCTTGCATATTGGAGGGTTTTGGCATAAGTTTCAGGCAGATTTCTAGAGGTTTTCATTCAGTGGCAGCGCAAAGCCTTGAGAGACTGCGTAGAACCCCAAGGGGGTGATTTTCAGGGGTTGGCCATTCCAGGAAAGCTTTCTAGGTTTTCTGGGTTTCATCAGTAGAGTCTGATTCCAAAGTTTCAACATTTTCCGGGGGGGAACAACCCCAAATCCTCACTTGATTCCAGCAGCAGCATCAGCACAGCAGTTCTCCAGCAGCTTCCACGCAGTTCTGAGAAGGGCCATTTCATTGCTATTATGAGTATATTTCTTCACTTGCCTGGTGCAAGTCAAGGTGGTATCTTCCTGATCACCTCTTGTACTCTATCTATTACTTAGTATAATAAAATGGCTTTGCATTTCTCGTTGCATTTCTTGAGTATTTGTTTATGTTTCATGTATACATTGTTGTTTGCTGCACTATCGTTATTTCATCTTTGTGAGTTTTCTGGCTATTATACCACTTGTACGTTTTTCTGGTTGGGGTTTGCTAGTGTTTGAGAAACATTCTTGGAAACGGATATTATAGTGGTATCAGAGCATAGATCTGGCTCAGCCTGTGGAGATAGCAATTTATGACACCGGGGGAAAAACCATACATCTGTTACAAAGGTAGGAGATACAGAGACACTGGGCGTAGGTTGGAGAATACCTACGGAGAGGGGGATTGTGTTCCGGTGGTGGACGCAGAACATGAAGAGCCTATGGTGGACGCAGAGCAGAAGGATCCGATGGCAGATGAGGATAGGAAGAGATTTTCGGATATGATCCCCAAATCAGTGCAGGATCTGTCGAGGCAAATTGAGGTGATGGGGAAGAGATTCACGGCAGTAGAGGCCAGATAGCGTGAGAGCCCACGAGTTTTTCAGATTGGTGAGGGATCAGGTGCATCCCATCATTTGCCAGAGCAGTGTGATATTGCGCAGCAGGTGGCCTTGCATGCCCCTACACGCTCTACCATGCCCACCTTCTTAGGAGAAAACACAGGGACCGGAGCCCAACAGGAGGCAAAGTCCAGTCATATGGGTGATTATTTTGTAGAGTACCAGGCTTATGGGCAAGAGTTCAGGGATGCTCTTTCATTCAGAGACTTTGTTCAGCTCCAGTGGGATAGTAGACTCTGCAACCATCACAGAGGGTATCGACATTACCATGATGTTGACACCCACCGTGCAGCGAGTAGATTCCACTTGCCTACATTTAATGGTTCATCAAACAATTCAACAAAGTCTTGGGTGGAGAAGCTAGACATTTATTTCCATCTTAACCATATGTCGGAGACAGAGGCCATCAAGGTGGCAACGTTGCATTTGGATGGTGAGGCTCAGGATTGGTGGTTTCATGGGATGGTGTTGTGCCTTGCAAAACAACCCCCCATTTCATATTTATTATTATTCACAAGACCACTAAAATACGAAATGGGTCCCTTTCAAAATAAAATTGATGTCAATAATCCTTACTTTATGAAATTCCAATAAAACCAAGAAAAGCAATATTCTTTTGAAATATTGGAAATAAAGAAAAAATGTATGCATCAAGCAATCAAAAGGCAAAGCCCCGACCCGATAAAGCTATCGGCGATATCGGCCATCGGCATTTCCTTCGTGCATCACTATTGCGCCTATCGGCCAAAGCCCCGACCCGATATCGGCAATCGGCCATTTTCGTAAGCACCATTATCATGCCTATCAATGAAGTCCCGACCCGATAAAGCCATCGGCGATATCGGTGATCGGCGGTTCCCTTCGTATGTCAAGTGCTGCTCATAGACGGTTCCCCGATCCGATATCGGCAATCGGCGATCGGTGTTTTCCCTTGGCAAAATTTTAATGTGCATAAGCCTTTCCCCCAATCCGATATCGGCGATCGGCAATCGGAGTTTTCCCCTTGTCAAAACCTTGATGCACACAAGCCTTTCCCCGATCCGATATCGGCGATCGGCTCGGCGTCGTTTGAAGCATTGTTAAATCTATCCTCGCGCCCCTCTCCGATCCGATGAGATAAGGCACAGTTCTCCAGAAGAAGCCGTTAGAATGATTGGAAAGCTCGGATTAATGACAATTAAGGCATAATCATTCCCGTTCGGCCGCCGGTACGCCTATTACATGATTCAAAAGATCTTTAGGCGAATATTGCACTAATAAGCATTTATAAGGTGGCAGGTCCTATACGGCCCCTTAATGAATCCATCCTTTCAAATCTGCCTATAGATCATATCCGCGCTGTTTTAATAAAGGCAAAGTATATCGACGTTTCTTCTTATTTTACTCTCAGTTGCGAGTTTTATTATTATCTCAGTATTACGCCAAGAACCACCCTTCTGTGCA